>SOPF01026101.1:139487-162806 GCA_012979155.1 Hypericum perforatum
CTTAATGTACTACGACGGTTCCTATTGTGTTCCTATGTTCTTAATGTTTGGTTTGGGTGGTTTGTCATACCACGATCACGACTAGTCCAGCGTCGAGCATGATCGCCCATATAATTCACGAACTTAGACTGTGGCTTATGCGAATCTGAGGCCGCCCTTATAGAGTAGTCAACGTTAGTAAGTGGGTCTTTGTTTCACTTAGTGTAAAGTCTAGGACAGGATATTGTGTCGGGTTGATGCAATTTTGGGAGATTGAAGAATTACCATCTCGTAGAAAGTAAGAGATATCGATGAGGTTATAGCTAAGATTCCCAAGTCGAGTTGATGCTAAGTTCTGGGATTGTTATTGTTTTTTGGTAGAATTCTGGATTGTTATTGTTGATGTTAAGTAGAAGATTCTTTTTCCTATTTGAAATATGTTTTAGCCATCAAAGTTCATTAAGCCAATCACTCGCAAGAAATGCCCACTATAACTTCCAAGTGAAGGTAGAATGGAATACTCACGAGACTTATCATAGTGGCCAGAATGAGCTTATAATGCAAGAGAATGTCGGTACCAAAATCAATTATTTGCATATTGGACAGAGTGAAGGTATATTGAACAGGACTCATCATTCTATAAAGAAATTCTTGTATGTATATTTTCTCGAGAATCTTCCTTTTAAGAAGAAGATACTCACGAGACATCATCCTAACCAAAACAACTCTTATTTGTGTATTTCTTGAAGAATCTTCATTTTTCACATATCATCATTTTGAGCACTTCACACCTTCATGAGATCTTTATTAACTAGACGCTACAGGCCATCACGAAATGTTAATGCACATCAGAACAGGCCAGAAGTAAATAGTAGTTTGAGGTAGTTACGGTCGTTAGTGTTGAGCGGGAAGGAAGGAAATAATTCATATAAATACCTGAAACTCTTTGTAATATGGATCGAAATGTATATTGTCATTTTCTCCCTCTACAATCTATCTCTCGCTCTCTCACTTTTTCTTTCTCTTGATCTTTCTCTCAATTTTCCCCAATTCTATAAAAGAACCTTAACATTTGGTATTAGAGCGGGAAGGATGATCAATTTTGTAAGTTTGAGGACAAGTTTATTTCTCTCTTGGAAGATTTTACGAGTAATAAGTCAGAGTCTTCTAACATTTTATTTTTTGAGATGTGGATCCTATGTGAAGCGTGTGAGAGTGCTAGTGGTTTCATGGAAAATAAGTTCCGTAGGAAACAGGGATTCATGCCAATTATCCCGAGAAAGGAAGGAGAGTGTCAAGGTGGTAATCCGAAGGTGTCTTCATTCAATTGATAGACGCGATAGGTAAATTATTACACTTCTTGTATTACCAGATCATTATATCAAATGGTCGTTTTTCAATTCCACGATAAATCAGTTTACTTATGATGTGAAATTTTTATACTAACACAAAAAGAAATTTGATGTGCAACAGGTAAAGAGTAACAAGTTTGTAAAAAAACAATGAATTTCCCCACGAATAATATTTATTGTTCATTGCATATTTTACCCAAGTATTTAGCATAAAAGTGATTAACTTTAATCAGCAGTTTCATATAGTGATTTTATTATTTTTTATATATTTACCCAATTATATATATGTTGATAAAATAGCATTTTGGGTTGGTAGGTAGATCGTGTGCGAAAGATTTGAGAGGATGGAAAAATCCACGAGCAACTCATGTCGATGTAACAAGATATTCACAGATGGATAAGGAACGAAAGACAGGAGAAGGGCATCTTAGGAGCATCTTCGGGAAGGTTGGACATGGCAAAGAAGGATTCGTCAATGGAGGTAACCATAATCCCTTCGTATCCAAGAAAAGATGGAACCCCTTCTCTGCGGTTAGAATATTCGAGTTTTACACCTAGGTCATGGCTACGTAAATGTGAAAAAATCTTTTTAGTTTACAAGATCGACGAGCGAAGGAAACTGGAGATGGCCAGTTTATATTTGGACGAAGAGGCGAAAATTTGGTATGATTCTTGTATCTTGCAAAAAAAGTTAGTTTCTTGGAAGTTGTTTGGGGAAGAACTTTGTCGTAGGTTTGGCACGCATTCCATCAGTAGTGTGGTAGAAGAATTTAACCAACATAGACAAACTAAGACTGTTTGAGAATACATACGAAAATTTGAGAAATTACGAGAGTTAATGTTGAGAGAGAATCTTTCACTCACTAAAAAATACTTTGTACAATAATTTGTAGGTGGGTTGGTAGATGGGATTAAGCCTCTAGTCAAGACTCATGAACCAACTATGTTAGGCGCAGCCATAGTGAAGGCACATTTACATGAATTGGCTCAGAACATAGTAAGAAATTTATCAAATAGTTGGGGGCGAGACGTAAAGACACTAATTGTTTTACGTGCAGACTTTCTTGGGTACCAGGACATAGAAGGGTATGTAAAGGGCGTAAGGAAGTGTTACATGTCCTAGATGAGTCACTAGATACGGAAGGTGAAGGTGATGGTGGTGAGGTTGTACATGAAGTAGCAACTGACAACCCTATGGAGCTATCGATGCATGCAATCAATGGGAGTTTAAGAAGTGGAACTCTTAAGCTTACTAGTTGAGTAAAGAATAGACAAATTTTGATTCTACTAGATACGAGTACTGCCATATTCATAAACCTCAATTTAGTTAATGAGCTACAGATAGATATTCTACAGACTTCAGGGATGGAGATTATATTAATAGATGGATCAAAGGTCTCTTGCAATAAGTTTTTTCCTGGGGTACGATGCAAAATAAGTGGAAACAAGTTTATATTTGATTGTAAGATTCTGGAATTGGACACGTATGACCTTGTACTTGGTATAGATTGGATGCAAGGTTGTAATCCAATCTTGTTCGACTTCGTGAAGGCAGAAGCTATGATAAAAAATAATGGTTAGGAAATCGTGCTTAAGGGATATTGTACTGTTAATTCTGATGAATTAGTATAGCTCACTTACCTCTCAATCCACTTTTTGAATCACGATGTTTACAAACAACATATTCGAGAATTAGTGATGATTGCGTAAATAGAAGTAAGTGAGGAATTGGAATGTAGAAGTGGTGATTTAGAACCAAAGTTCTATCTAGATATTTGAAATAATTTTGGTCTGCAGTTCCAAGACCGATTGCACAATATGTTGAATTATTTCCAGGACCTATTTCAAGAGCTAACAACATTGCTACCTTTTCCTGGATATGATCATGGCATTCCATTGATCCCCAAAATATCTATAATTTTTGTTCATCCTTATCGATATCCCTAGTTTCAGAAAGTAGTAATTGAAGCTTAAGTAGTAGCCCTTATGCAGTCTGGTTTTATTCGGGAAAGTGAAAGTCCTTTCGCTACGCTCGTGTTGTTGGTCAAGAAGAAAGAAGATACGTGGAGGATGTGAGTAGACTATCGGCAACTCAATAACAAGACTATCAAGAAGAAGTACATAATCCCTATCGTTGATGATTTGTTAGATGAGCTAAAGGAGCCACAATTTTTTTTAAGTTGGATTTACGAGTATGCTATCATCAAATCAAGATGAAAGAGGAAGACATTCATAAAACTGCATTCAGGATGCATCAAAGCTCAAAGTCATGCCCTTTGGACTCATTATGTTTCTGTTACATTCCAAGCAGTCATGAATAAGATACTCTCACCCTATTTATAAGGTTTTTCCTAGTTTTCTTTGATGATATCTTGGTTTATAGTGAAGATGCTTCTTTACACTTGACTCATTTGGAGAAAGTGTTTCAACTGTTAAGGCAAGATAGCTTCTTCGTGAAATTGTTGAAGTGTGAATTTGGGATCAATTAAATGAATTATCTAGGACACATGATCTCATGGGAGGGAGCAAGCACAGATCCTAAGAAGATAGATGCAATGCAAAATTGTCCAGTCCTAAAGTCAATTAAAGAATTGTCACAACCCAAATCTGGGCCGCTGACATGGCGCTGGATCACGCTCCCCAAACCGAAGAGCCATGGTCCAGCCAGCCTCAAACATACACACATCAAATTGCGGAAGCATAATTCAAATGCAGAAGCATAATTTCATAATTATACATAAGTATATTATAACGTCCTTACATAATTCCAAATACAAACATAAGGTCCTACAATCTATAACAGAGCGACACAATTAAGATCACCAAGAGGAATACTATCCGAAGACTTCGAATATCCTGACCTCTAACCTTGATCACCTGTGGAGGGAGGGGTAAGTATTTTGAAATACTTAGTAGAAAATATTTAAAATATACATGTATTTACGAACCTCCACAGACACATTTGTATCTCATCGTACAATGGCATAGTAAAATGGTAATAACTTTAACGAGGTATCACATCATACGAAAGGTCATCCATGGTATGTAACAGAACTTAGACAAAGACAAACGAACACATATACACACAACAGATGAGCTCAGAACTGTCCCGACCCAAATTCAATGTCACAGATAGAGCGCTCTATATACACATTCGCTTCATACACAGACATTCACAGAATGGTGCCAAAACAGACAAATTATATATTATAATTACTTGTTTAGAGTTTCCAGACTAATCGAAATAAAGATTTCACAGAGACAAACGAGTACATATATGCTCCTCTCAACTCGTATACGTACAGATAGTTACGTCATGATCCAAATATGGTATTGTTGACTCACACAAACACATGAGCACATCACGAGCCAATGTGGTATCGCCAATGTCTCCTAAACACATATGCACGTCATGAGCCAATGCGGTATTGCTGACATCACATAAACATATGAGCACGTAACGAGCCAATGTGGTATCGCCGACGTCTCCTAAACATATATGCACATCACGAGCCAATGTGGTATCGCCAACATCTCCTAAACACATATGCACGCCATGAGCCAATACGGTATTGTCGATGTCACATAAACATATGAGCACGTCACGAGCCAATGTGGTATCGCCGACGTCTCTTAAACACATATTCCATACCCAACGAATACTTAACCAACCAATCATGCATACCAACTTATATTACCCATAGGTTTTCACATCACATAATTCATAACAGAATTTATCAAAAACATACGTATTGACCAAGACTAATTGATCACGTACGTAATCTCATACCAAAATTTCTCATATCACATTTGTTCCCATATTTACCAAATTTGCATATATAGTCCAAGGAAATGTTAAAAGCTCATAGACAAAGATTCAAACGTACGGCCATGTCAAATCATATCAAATATTTACCAGACATTACCCATCATCAATATCAGACACAAAATTACCAATTTCACATATATTCCAAATGATCATCAAATCATATCAAATTATAACTCATGTCGTACATATCATACGGTCACACAATCTTTAATAGTGAAATATCAAGAATACATCTAATGCCGCATAAACAATGATTCCAACATACTCTCTCATCACATCATATCGTTCATATCAAACTACTCACAATTATATAGATAATGATTTAAATGAATAAACATGCCACTTTATATCCAATCATATCAAATAACATAATAATTCCCTCACCTTACACCAAATCGCGCAAGTCACCAAAGGAGTTCCACACTTCTTTTTACGTCTCTTGGATTCTCGATTTTGAAATGTCAAACAACTAACAAGAGAATAATTCTCTGTCATCATCAACTTCTCAAACATAAGCAAAGGGGAAAAATCATACCTAAGTTCCTAAATATGGATTCCCTCACAAAGTCTTCAAAATAGGAATAATAGTCTTCTAATCCAATACCAAGTTTGACTTATCATCAAACCTCCTCAAATCATCAACCAAACCTCAACATCCATACATGCTCTTCACTAAGCTCATACTAAAAGTTCTCTAAAATATGCATAAAGTTCTCTTATCTCAACATTAAAGCACAACTCACTCATCTATAATCATCAAAGCATAATTCAACATCCATAATCAATATATCTTCCATTCAAACCTTCAAAATACCTCAAACTCTAAAATCCATATTCATAAAAGTTGCTTAAATCATCACATGCTTACATCAACTTCAAGGTATTGAATAGATCTACATTTAATTCTAATAAACCATCATCTAGAAATCACATACCAATCCTCAAAATCAAAGATCTTCTCTCTTTCCTTCTTTTCTTCTTCCCACATTTTTTTCCTCTTCTTCTCTCTCTCTCTCTCTCTTGTATTTCAAGTGGATGAGCACAAATGAATCCACTCACAAGACTCCTTAAATATTTTTAGCCAAAACTTACCATAAATAGAAAGTTTACCAAACACAAGTGGGCAACCTTTTCTCTTTTGATCCTTGGCCTTTCTAGTCATCCAAAATCACTCCTATACTTCTACTTAAGTTCTAATAAGTCCTCAAATCAAGCTTTAATCCATAAAAGTCATATAGTTCACCATTTCATAAATTCTTACAATTTTGATGAGAACTTTCCCATGATCCTATCAAATAGATCCCCAAATATCAAAACTCTTATAATCAAGTTGTCTTAGATGTTATGAACTCACTTGAATTGAAATCACTCAAATTGTAGATCGTATGAAGAAGTTATAGATTTTTGAAGAAATGGGCACGCAACCAAGCGATCACTGGACCCCCAATGGTTGCTGGCATCCAAAACTCGCAAATCTGTAACTCTCCACTTTTGAATTTCACAAAACGCAAATCATCAAAGTTATAGATCTTGGTCTTACAGATCTACTCATTTTGGAATCGCTCAATTCCGAGTTCGTACGAGAAAGTTATGATTTTTCTACCAAATATCGACGAACTAAGCCTATCATTCCTAAACCGACCATAAACAACTCAAAACTCTAAAACTCCACCTCAAATCATAAAACTCATATCAACAAATTTGTACATAAATGTGTTACGGACACATATGACTTGATATCATCCAAATCGAAGTCCACATGAAAAAGTTATGCTTATTCCTCCAAAAGTTGACGAATTTAACCAACACGATTTTAAAACCGATCGACACAAAACAACCAAAGGTCAAACCTAGCGGTCTCGACCAAGACATAATTTATGAGGGTTATAACAAAAATTGAGAGGATTCTTGGGCTTGACGGGATATTATCCCAAATTTATACATGGTTATGCTACTGTAGCAAGGTCATTGTTTAATTTGCTCAAGAAAGATGGTTTTCCAATGGAACAAAGATTCAACTGCGACATTTTTTATATTAAAAGAATTAATGATTGTAGCACCTATATTGGCATACCCAAATTTTTTACAAGCCTTTACTCTCAAGATAGATGCCTCTAACTTCAGCATTGGAGCTGTACTATCACAGCAGGGAAGACCCGTTGCGTACTTGAGTCAAGCTTTAGGCCCTCGCAATGATGGTCTATCGGTAAATGAAAAAGAGTTGCTGGTTATCCTTACTGCAGTATCCAAGTGGAGGCACTACTTGGAGGGTATATCCTTCTAATTAGGACAGATCATCAAAGTATGAGGTATCTATTGGACTAAAAGGTACATACTAACCTGCAAAAGAAAGGGGTATCCAGGTTGATGGGAGTTGACTTTGTGATAAAGTATTGTAAAGAGATAGAGAATAAAGCGACTGATGCACTCTCCCGAGTCATGGAAGTTGCCAAAGTTGCAGCAATCTTGATCATAGTTCCAGACTAGTTCAAACATATGGAGGCCAATTATGAGGGGGATGATGATCTATAACGTAATATACAAACTCTATTGGTTTCTCCTGATGGGTTGCCTTGATATACATTGCAGCAGAATGTAATACATTATAAAGGACGAGTAGTTGTGGGAATTACTAGGAAATTGCAATCTGCAATATTTGCCCCAATTACACAGTTCATCCATTGGGGGCCATTCTGGGGTGGAAGTGACTTATAGGAGAATGAAGGGGCACTTCTATTGGAAGAGAATGAAGAGTGATGTCAAAGAATGAATCTGTAGTGATGATAATTATCAACAATGTAAATTAGAAACCATTCCATACCCAAGCTATTACAATCTTTAGCCATTCTTGATGGTGTTTGGAAGAGTATATCCATGGATTTCATTAAGGGGTCACCATGCTCTGGCGAGAAGACTATAATCTTGGTTATGGTAGATCGATTGACAAAGTATGGTCATTTCATCTCTTTATCCGAACCTTTTTCTGCCTTGCAAGTTGGCAAATTAGTCTTCAATAATGTCTGCAAGTTGCATGGTCTGCTAGAAACTATCGTTTTGGATTGGGATAAGATTTTCACCAGTAGAGTGTGGCAAGCTCTTTTCAAGCATTGGAGAGTGAAACTTCATCTAAGTTCAGCTTATCGCCAATAGTCAGATGATCAGATAGAAAGATTAAACCAATGTTTGGAAAATTATTTGCAGAGTATGTGTTTCCATAAATCTAGTAGTTGGAATCAGTGGTTGACATTGGTTGAATATTGGTACAATAGTTGTTATCCCTCAGCTATAAAATGTTCACCTTTTAAATAGTTTATGGGTATGCACCACCTTTGATTTTAGGTTTGCGAGATGAATAATTATATGTTGTTGTGGTTGTAGAGTTTGTCACGAAACAAGCACAAATTGTTTGCAATCTGAAGGATATTTTGTAGCAAGTGTAGAATAAGATGAAGGTACATGGAGATAAGTATCATTTTGAGCGCAAATTTAATGTTGGGGATATGGTATTCCTGAGGCTATAGCCCTATCGACAAGTATTTGTTGCTGTCAGGAAGTACTTAAAACTCGCTACTAAGTATTATGGGTCATTCCAAATGTTAGAGAAGATTGGAATGGTTGCTTACAGATTGTAATTTCCTCAAGGATCTCGAATCCATCCCATTTTTTATGTTTCACTTCTAAAAAAGCAGGTAAGACAAGGGGGTGTTATAATTACTGAGCCTCCCTTAGTTGCTGATGACGGACAGCTGAAGATTGAACTAGTTGCAGTGCTGGATAGGCGAGTGATTCAGTGTCACAATTAAACAGTCATTCAAGTGTTGGTTCAGTGGGCAAATATAGATATTGAGAAGCTACTTGCAAGGACTATTATGTACTCGTAGCTCAATGATCTTGTCTATTCCTATCTTATTCACCAACTTCTCTGAATATCTACAAAATACAAGAAAATCTATAATTTTTCCGCTTCTTGACTCAACATGCAGAACAACCTAAAGACTCAACAAAATACGACACTAACATACCTAAAACACGACTAAATATCTACTCGAACAAGACTAATTAGACTTATGTTTATACACACATCAATCCTCTACTATCATATTACGCAATATGACACATGTCATCATAACTTTTCTAATTTGGTGGTAGTTCTACAAAAGACAAATTTTTTATGAATGCAAAATGAGCTTACGGAATTCCACATGCTCTCTTTAAGGTTACTAGAGTTATAACCGACTTTAGAAAAATAGCTCATTATGGATATATCTCATCAGTGAGATAACATGACAATTCTATATGTGTATTATTGATAGTGTAGCTCATTTTGGATGCTCAACTTTCTAATGTATAAAAAATAGGAGACATTTCCAATATATTTATATCATTGCATGTAATTGTCTTTCTGGAAAAGGTGTGTCATATTCATAAAGTCATATGAAGCAATCCCTTCTAATGTAATTATTGTTATCTCACTTTTTTCAACATATTGTCTAGCCCATGAGGATGGACAATTCTTCCACTTTCAATGCATACAGATGATGCTACCAATTATGCTTAGGAATCCACGTTGTTCCCTAACCCAGAGTAGTCTTACTATATTAATTTGAGTTTTCTCAGATACTCCGAACCAAAATATCTAATGATGTCTTCTACAAACTTCTTTAAATTTTTTCTTGTTGTTGTTTCACCAATCCTCAAGTAATCATCCACGGATTAGCTAACGAGTACCCTCATTGATGCAATACATTTCTACAATGTGGAAAGCCTAAAAGTCTTTTATGCAAAAACTATGTCAGAACATGTCATCATTATATGTTGGTTGCTCTGAAAAATAGTCATTCAGCAAGCGTTCATCACCAACTCCCCAATTCCTATTGATATTATGCCTTCGAAATGGAGTAGAGCGCTTCGATCCAGCACAATTGGCATGCTTTTTCTTCTTCGTGGTCTCTTTATGCATAAAATTGACTTCAACATCAGCTTGAAATTAATGCAAGTAGTTGAGGAAAACATTATCTAAACTATAATCAGAATTGTCTCCACAATCAGAATTCAAGTCTGAACTAAAAGAAATATGATCCATATCTAGAAAAATATAATAAATATGATTAGAAAACAATGAGAGGATTATAAAAATATGAGAGGAGTGTTTGTGAATTGGTGAGAAAAAATGAAATGAGAATTATCTCTATTATAAATTTAAAATAATTTTTTGCCACGTAAATTTTAAAATGATTCATGGCGAAGCGCTAGTATGGCGCAAACATGCAACGAACTCCCCTGATACATGGGAGTGCCAAAGAGAAGTGAGCTCTCGTCCAATGAGAATCTGCCATGTTAGCTGCAAAGAATTCACTCCCGTGCTGTTGGTGGTGTAATTTATATTGGCAAGATAATTTAAGTTATGTCTGATCATAACAACAACATAACACAATTGTGAGAATAATCAGTTATGATAATTATGAGTTTTACATGTCGAGGACTTGTAGGAGTTAAGAAAAAGAAAATTAGTTTGGATTTGATTTTTTCCAATTATTCTTCATGGTAATTTATGAAAACGGTGTCCAAAAAATTTTAATTACCAAACTAGTATCCACGTAGGATACCAATATTTTTTTGCCGTAACTTTGAACGAGTCACGAAAAAATTATCCATGACTACCAAGTCATAAAAAAATTCATGACCAAACAAAATAAAGACCTATGAGTGACTAAATTACAGATTTTTTTCGTGACTTAATTCTCTCCCCTTTCTTTTTCTTTGTCTCCTTATCTCTGAATTATCTACCACATGAATTACTGACCACATTTCTTATCTCTGAATTATCTACCACATGAATTATTCAGAGGTAGCCCCCAGTCTCTTCTCGGTTTCCTTATGACTTGTATTTTTAGCTTGTGAAGGGAGAGGACGAGGACGATGGGTGGGGAAAGAGGATGGGTGGGAACACCAAACTGAATGAAGGTGCCTCTGTCCCAACCCTCCTCGGTCGCAACTCTTCTTCGATCTCCTCGTAGTCCCTCCTTGTCACTTGGATTTTTTGCTTGTGAAGGGGGAGAACAAGGATGGCGGGCGGGGGAAGACGACAGGTGGGGAGGAGGGAGGTGACGAAAGGAGTCGGTAGAGGAAGTTGGGGACGGGCCAAGAGAGGAAAAAGTTGTCATCGGGATTAGAGATGAAGAGACGAAGAAGAAGGGAAAGAGAACCAAGTCACGTAGAAAAACTCTATTTTTTTGTGACTTCACATAAATTTTTTTGTTAATTTTTCCGTAACTCGATCCAAGTCACACAAAAAATACTTGTCTTATGTAAATACCGATTTGATAATTAAAATTTTTTGAATAATAACACATTTAAAAAAACCTAAAAGCCTTGACTAGTGACATATACTATAAATGATTTTAAGAAATATTTTACTTTAAGTATTAGACTTGGGAGAGGACAAGAGAAGGAAGGGTTTGGACCATAGTTTTTAGGGATAATTGCCCTCGCCCCCCTGGGGTTTGCAGAAATTAGTGATTCAGCCCCTCTATTTTTTTATTATTATTTAGCCCCTCTAGTTTGTGAAAAGGGTATTATTTAGCCCCTGTCACCAGAATTCGGCCATTTCTCCGGCGAAAATGGACCTGAGATGACGAAAATACCATTTTCTTTTAAAAAGTAAAAAACTAAATTGAAACACAATCGTAACTCGTATTGAGCTGAAATTTTTCATGAAGCATCCTAAAAATATACATTATTTATGTAAAAGATTTCAGAAATTTTGGAGGCACAGAAGTATTTTTTTTATTTTCCAATATGCCAAAATTTTGTAAAATCATATAAAATAGAAAATTTGTCTAATTGGGCTGAAACTTGTCCCATGTGTTCTTAAGCATATTTAGTAAATTTAGGACCTAAAACTTGTTCTATGTATCCTTAAGCATCTTTACTAAAGACTCCATCTTTAGTAAAAAAATAAATTAAAACTCTATATTTTTGGTATCTCCAGACTTTTTCAAAATTAGCTCGTGAGAATTTAGACTTTTTGATTCCTAAATTCATTAAAGATGCTTAAGAACACATGACACAAGTTTCAGCCCAATTAGACAAATTTTCTATTTTATATGATTTTGCAAAATTTTGGCACGTTGGAAAATAAAAAAATACTTCTGTGCTTCCACAATTTCTGAAATATTTTACTTACATCATGTATATTTTTAGGATGCTTCATGAAAAATTTCAGCTCAATATGAATTATGATTGTATTTCAGTTTATTTTTTTACTTTTTAAAGGAAAATGGTATTTTCGTCATCTCAGGTCCATTTTTGCCGGAGAAATGGCCGGATTCCGGTGATAGGGGCTAAATAATACCCTTTTCACAAACTAGAGGGGCTAAATAATAAAAAAAAATAGAGAGGCTGAATCACTAATTTCCGCAAACCCCAAGGAGGCGAGGGCAATTATCCCTAGTTTTTAATTTGGGAAAATTAGGCTAAAGTCCCTGTACTTTGGGGATTCAACTGATTTGGTCCCTACTGTTTAAAAACTACTCTTTGAATCCATACCATGCAAAATAACTGAACTTTTTAGTCCCTAAAAGTTAACATAATTTTTTCTATGACCTTTATACCATTCTTTTGAAAAATTAACCCAACCCAAATTCAATTCAACCCAAATCCACTTTAACCCAACCCAAATCAATTAAAACCAAAACTAAATTGCCCGTCGGAATCTTCCAATTGTTTGTCGGAATCCTCCTCATCCATTTGCTTACAAAACTTTGCACGGCCCAATCCTGCCGACGAGAATGCTTCCCACGCTTCCTCCACTCCACCGCCGCCAAAGGGGAGCTTCCCGATCCCTCTGTTTCCGAAAAACCCAACTTAGTCGGTGTTCAATATAGAGAACGGTGTTGGGTTGGTTACGAGCGTGCCGCTCGATCTGTTCATCGTGGCTCCGGGGTAGGAGCTTGGGTACGCGTAGCTGACGCCACTAGTACGACTTCGAGATGAAAATTAATGGTCTCCAGGATTCTCCGCTCCATCTCTTCAACCAGACATAGTTGAAGCTTCTTGGTGTCCGCCATGTAAGCTTCGAAATAATGGTCCTCGCAGTTGAGTAGTCCAGAAAGTCGGGGTCTTTGGTATTCCTAAAAGTCGGGGTCTTCGCAAGGGAACCCTTTTGGCCGTTGTAGGCTGGGATTGGAGGGAAGAAGGGCAGGATTGGTTGAGCCTTTTGCAATGGGAAGAGAAGAAGGAGAAGGACAGGAGGTGGTGAGGTTTTTGTTTGAGCTTGAACTTGGAGACTATGAGAAGAGATGGAGGTGTCCTCGTGGTGGGGATTCCTTTATAAATTAATGAGCTTGAGCTTTAAAATTTCCCTTATTAATGGCAACGAGCAATCACTCATGGGAAGATGAAAATTTCCCTTATTAATGGCAACGAGCAATCAGGAAGATGAAATTTTTTTAAGTTTTTTAAATATTAGTTATAAGGTTTGGGATGGAAGGAAAAGGGGTGAATTTGGGTTGGATTGATTGGGGTTGGGTTAAAATGGATTTGGGTTAGATTGAATTTAGTTGGGTTAATTTTTCAAAAGAAGGGTATAAAGGTCAAAAAAAAAATTATGTTGACTTTTAGGGACTAAAAAAGTCGGTTATTTTGCATAGTAGGGATTCAAAAAGTAGTTTTTAAACAGTAGATGCCAAATCAGTTGAATCCCCAAAGTACAGAGACTTTAGCCTAATTTTCCCTTTTAATTTTGTAGTCCGACCAGTGATCTGACTATGGACCACATTTCTACACATCGGGTGATGAATATATGTACACCTGGGAACTTTTTAAACCGGAGAATTTTGTCTAACCGGCCAGTATGATAATTTGGTTGGACCGAAAATTTATGGTTGGACCAAAAGACCTAAAAGTTGAAAAAAAATTGAAACCTAGGTCTAAAAACTTAGGACCAAAAGACCAACAGGCCACTCCCAAAAGCCTACCACCCTCCCTCGAATCCCACTACCCTCCCTGCCCCCTCAGTCGGCCGACCCAGGTTCGCGGACCACCGCTCCTGTCCTTCAGCTTCTGTTTGCGCCGGTAAGAGAGCTTAGATCCCGAGCTCGATGGTCTAAGTTTCTTTCCCTATTTTTGCTTACTGTTTGTGTTTCTATTACCTGTTGCTACTTGCTGGATGATCCAGATTTTTGATTACTTGTCGATGCTTGGCTCGATGGTTCCATTCTACGTATACATTTTTCTGGTCTGGTCCAAGGTTTATGTCTGTCTGTGAAGGATGTTTTCGACTGCAAAGTGCAGCGCTTCTTGGTTATTGCTACCTCTTAATCATCTGTTTGTTGGCTCTAAATGAACATTTTGCTGCTACTTAGTTCTTCTCTGTTCATTATGCTTGTTAGAAGTCTATTACTTTTCCTTTCATTGAAAGTGGTATGTGCATTTCACGAACGAATTGAATGTTTGATCTGCCCTAATCTTTCTGTGAAGATTATTCTTTTGTGTGACTAAGAATTAATAGTAGTGAGCTTGGAACATGTCCCTGTAACTTGTATATTGTTCATCTTTTATATTCTTTGTTCATCTTGTTTTAATTTTTCGACTCTGCATTATACTTGTTTCCTCCAAAATTCTCATGTCAATCTTCTTAATTTTGGGCAGTTTCCTGAGATGTGTTTCATTTTTGGGTTCCATCTTGTGCTCGTAATAGCATGATTTCAGTTTTACGTCGTGAATTGTGAATTTAGTGATGACTTTAGCTTTATCTATCTTTAGTTGCTATACCAGGAGTTTATATACTTCTTTATGCCGTAGTGTTATATGCAATTCAATAATCATGCCATGGTGTTAATGTGTTATATGTAATTCAGTTTACCAAGTGCTTTAGTTCTTAACTTGGTTTTGCGTCATATGTCCTTTACCAAGATTTGTCTCTTCTGTTTATTGTTCGCAATGCGATTTGAGAGAGTTTTGTCTAGTCTGGCTAACCTGTTACAACCAATGGAGTGGCCCGCATTGCATCAACATTTATTAGGTACACTTGTTTGGTTTGAACTTCTCCGCATCTTTCGGCTATGTTAGGAATGTTGGTTCACCCGGATGATATATTTTTACTATCGGGAGAGTGAAAAGAACATACAACGTTATTGTTGATTTTAAACAAGGCAACACAATATCTATTTTTCGAGCAAAGAGAGTCTATTTCCTTTAAAGATGTACATTTGACTCTATTACATACCCAAGACGAGGTTATCCGTTCTTTTAATATGCTACCTGTAACTTTTACTGATAGTAATCATGTGGATTTGAGCATGAAGGTTCATTCGGTCACTTATCATTTCAGATACTTAAGCCACATCTCAATTGGTCTTACAAGGATCTGCTCTAGTCTCTTACTAGTGTCTTAGCCTATGTGAGATCCTTATAAGAACGATTGGGATGGCTTACTCTACTAATTAAGTATCTGAAATGATAACTGATCGAGTGAACCTCCATGTTCAATTCCACATGATTACTATCAGCAAAGGTTGCACCGAATTTGATCGGTAGCATATTAAAAGACTGCATATCCTCGTCTTGGATATGAAGTAGAGACAAATGCATATCCTTTAAGAACTGGACTCTCTTTGCTTGAAAAGTGGATATTGTGTTGCCTTGTTTAAAATCAACAATAGCGTTGTATGTTCTTTTCACTCTCCCGGTAGTAAAGATATATCCTCCGGGGTGTTTACGTTATTTTACTCCTTTTGGGCCTGAATATGTTAAGCTCTTATTTTGTTCATTTGGTCCTTCCTTTGGATGAGAGGCAGAAACGAGAACATTGAATATCAAAATTGGGAAGTTTTCTCTAGAATGCCTCTAGGAGAAATTGGCCAACACTAATCTTAGATTCTCTTCTTATTTTATACTTTCTTTTGGATTCGAGTAGCTGACTCAGAAATAGAGATTCTTCGAGTTCTCGAATTCTTGTAACTTCACTTGTACTCAGAAATAGAGATTTTACTTCTTCTCGATTCCAAATGGCAGTGTTTTTCTATGACAGGAACAAATAAAGCTCGAAAGAGGACAGGTTTCATTTTTTTTCAAAAGGTTATGAACAAATTCTACAAGTACAAGTACTTATCCGATACCGACCCAAATAAGTTCCAGTCCCCTAAAAACTTGGCCAATGAGCTAAATTGGCTTCCCTTGCCATGTTGTTTGTGATTTTGTCTCTAATTTCATCTATCAAATCAACTTTGTTTAGCACCTTTGACCAGAATGTCACCTGTTCATTTTTGTCATCTGTCACTTGATCCTGGTGTTTGGTGTATTTAACGTTTACCTCTGAATTTTGATAATATATAAGAAGGCCTCTAAGTTTTGGTAAAATTATATTCTGTAACCTCTTGTGCCGAAAACGGAGATTTTCTCCGACAAAGAGGCTACCTAAAACACAAATATGCCCTCCAATCCTAGTACCCGGAGCACAAAATAAAATTTTACCAGAAGCTGGGGCATTTTTATGTATAACCAAAATTTAGGAAAATACGCGAAACACCAAGGACATAATAGTTATTTTCCATTGATAATAACCATGGAAAATCAGATCGAACCTCATAGCATATCCATGAAGGATGATCTCTGATCTCAACAAGGCAGCAAAGCAAGTTGAAATACGTAAGCCTTCTTCACAATTTGGTCCTCACAACTCTTTCTCTCTCTTTTTCTTTTCCGACTTTATCTAAAATGTGATGGTAGGATGAGATGAAAGCCAAGACGGAAGGACTGCTCTTTCAGCGCTATGCCATTGTAGACAGAGAAGCAGATTTTGAGAGTTCTCTGGAAAATGGAGGGCAGATTACACTTGTCATGTCGGTGTTATAAGTTTGCCGTCGAACAAAATTAAGGTTGGCAGCGGAAAACCCGACAAAAAGTAAGAGCGGGAATAAGCAAAGTGAAGAAGACGGCTCTAAGTATAGTCGTACAAGACAAGAGTATTGGCCTCCGGAGTTCTTCGACTAATGCTGAACTTGAACCACCAAGTAGCCGTTAAGTCCGAGCTTCTAAGTGGAAGAATCCTAATGTTTTCCAGCCCTTATTTAACAAGGCAGTTCCGGTTATACAGCTATGTAAATGTCGATCCTGTTATTTTCTACAGGCGACTTACCCTAACAACTGGCATTACTCCATCCAAAATTTTCTTTTATAAAGCAACATACATTAAGATCTTTTTGCCTTCCAACTTTACCTCAAGTGAGAATGCTGAAAAAGATATCCAGAAGTCCTTCAAAACATTTATCCAAGGATGTGGCAACCCAATCACAAAGCTTTGATGAGATGGCCATATGAACCATAGCTAGTGATTTGAGAGTGGTTGGCAATGAACTTCGATGGCTAAGACATATTTCAAATAGAAAAAGAATCTTCTACTAAACATCCACAACCACCACCCCAGAACCTTAGCATCAACCCGACTTGAAAATCTTATCTATAACAACCTCACCGATATCTCTTACTTTCTACGAGATGGTAATCCTCCAACAAGACCAAAACACAATATCCTGTTTTAGACATTACACTAAGTGCAACAAAGACCCAACTACTAACATGAACTAGTCTAAGGGGCGGGCTCAGATTCGCTTAAGCCACAGTCTCAAATTCGTGAATTTTATGGCCAATCATGCTCGACCCCGGACTAGTCGTGCTCGTGGTATGACAACATTGCCGAAATCACTCAAACCGAATAACAAAAACCATGAGAACGAACAAGCGGGGGGAGATGTGAGCAGAGCGGAATCAATTATCTATTCGATAACGGAGTCATCGGGGGGGTTCTCGGAATCCATAGTATAAGACAACCCGGAGCAACCACCCTGCCGGACCCCAATCCTCAGGAACAAGTTATCCCCTCTCTCTTTCCTTATCTTACTCAAGTGTCTCAGTGTTACGAACCAATATAATAGAAGAGTGAGGGAGGAAGAAGAAGATAGAAATGATTAGGACAGAATTGAAAGAGACAGAAGGTGAAAGATGCAGAGAACAAAATAATTAGAAGGGAGGCAGAGAAAAATTCAGAGAGAGGAAGAGATGCAAGTTTAATGGAAGATAGATTAAACACATTAAACACCAACTGTTGCTTCAGTTACTGCCATTAACACACTAATTAATAACCACTCAGCTATTAACAAACGTCACTGAGCGCACCCTCCGTCAATGATACGCCGGCGCTACTCCTCCTGACGATGGTGCCGCGCCGCCGCTATTAAAAATACCCGATCCCGATCAAAAGCCTCCGATAATACAGGATTATTCCAATGATAATAAAATAATTGGAAGGAGGGGGATGCACTGGAATTTGAGCTGATCGAATGGTCAGTCGTCCGTTTGCGCGCCGGAGGATTAACTTGAGGGGGCGGAGAGAGAGAGAGAGAGCGCAAAGATAGAGAAGGTTTGAGGAGGCGACCGAGAGAGGGAGAGGGTATAGACGGACGACCGGCGACTACGTGAATACAAAGTACATACTCAACCCATATATTACAGGAGCATGAACGTTGTCTCAACCCAACAAGATATCTTTTGTCATCATATCTCACCTCATATTTCAAGTCAATTGCAAGCAGAATTCTGCATATTCTACCTTCAATAACCAACTCTCTCAACTCATTATACACACAGGTACTCATCTTAGTTTTATATTCATTAGTCAAGACATATCTAATATGTTATCTAGTCATAACCATCTACCTCAGATTTTCAAGGAGCTCAACTATTGGTAAATCTACAAGATCTAAAATCCAACTATTGAATGATTCAGCCAAATTGTTTATAATATTCATGTTCTTCACATAATCATGCAAAGCATACCTGAACTACTAGTTATCAAGTGGTATACAATCAATCCATTCTGCTGGAGTTAGTATTTGACCATTTATACTATTGTGTGGAATATGTTCCAACTACAAAAGTGCCATACTCTTGTAAAATTCTGTCTTATTATTATAGCGTATGCCATTTCTCATAAATAATTCTCAATATGCACCCCTCTGTATGCAGCAACAAGGTTAGCTAATATATGCGCTGTACATCTTTTGTGCCTTGCATGAGGAAAGACATGTCAGGAGACTGTTAATTGCTTCACGAGTTCGATTGAAGGAGACAATCATTTCATGCTACATATCCACATCACAATCTGTCATTTATTTAAATTGCATTGTGACTATTGATGGGTCGAGCTACAAAATAAATGCAACGAAGATTACTTTGATCCTATGTTGGTATGATTGATAAACAAGATTGATTTTAGATACATTTTAGCAATGACAGCAAAAATGAACTCAATAAGGTATTACGATTTATAGGTCAAAAGTTCAACTCAATCATAAACAAGTGACAAAAAAATAAGAATTGATATAAATTATAGAACGTTGTCTAATATAAAAAAATGTTGAATTCAATCTTATAAATTAATTAAGTATAAAGAGTTGTGTTCATTCGTAATTATAAATCTATACTAGTGGAAAGACTACTATAAACTGTTTTATATGAGTGGTTTTGATATTGATAAAATTTGGTCCAAATATTAGAATAATTAAATTTATGTTATGAAATTTTTAGTATAAAGTTTATAGATGTAAAAAATATTATCACATTTTTGTTTCATATAGAATTTTAACACATTTTTTTCAGGCAAAAAATATTTTCATATTTTTTTTATTAGTCGTTTAGAGTCATAAAAAAAGAACTCATGTGCTCAGAGGAAGATGTAGTAGAAGCACATAGTCCGACAGGATTCTTAGCTAACCAATCTGCAATATATACAAGTTTACACTCAAGTTAACTCAAGATTCACAAAAAGAAAGCAAATATTTTACAGCCAAAGAAGAAGAAAATAAAGCAGAAAAGGAATAGGTCCATGGACCACGGTCCACCTCGTGGAAAGCATTTAGTGGCCCGTTCAGATTTCATATACTAAGACACTGTCAATCCTCCTCTATTGTTAACAAATTTCGGTCAGCGCACGAAAAGGTCCCATTAAATTGCTGTATTGAATCGATCGGTCACCCAACTTTGAAGCTTTCCACATTCCATATTTTTTTACACCTAATAAATGTTAATATTTCTTTATCAATATTTGTGCAGATATTACAAGTCTACAACTATTAGAGAGAGCAGGAACAATTCCACGAGGATGCATGTTGATTTGAAATTTCAAGTTCCCTATTTTGTTTTCTTGTGGGAGCAGGTCTGAGGTGCGAACTGCTAAGTGCTAACCATAATCGCCCGTGATGTGTTCAGCAAAACTTCAAATCTGAATTTCGGATGACTATTATTTCAAGAGCCAGGAATAAGTGTTTGGTTTAGTAATGTGTGTAATATATTGCCAGAAGAATTTTAGCTATTTTGTAATAAGCTAATTATTTCATAATTAATAATGTTAATCCATCACGTATTCTCACGCAAAATTCATCAAATTAAAATTTGTATAAAATTTGATTTCATTAACATATAGTTCAAGAATAATTTTTGTTTTGTTTTTCGACCTTTACATTAAAGACTAGTATATTATATTTCTCGATTCGAAAGATATATAACAACGATCACGAACCGTCCACTGATATGCTTGGCTTTTATCGCTTTCGGTGACCTATACTCAATTAAATAAGGCTTTAGACTTTAGAGTTGGCAATCTATGTTCAATGGTAGACCAACCACACCACTTTCTTGTTCCCCACAAATCCTTTTCCCTCGTTACGCTTGATGTTAAATATATTCAGACAAGTGTACCCGTGTTTATTAAGCGAGTCATCAGTCAAATGGGCGAATAGTTGCAAAAATAATAGATTCTTTATCAAGTAGGGTCTTTATGATTTATTACAGTACTCACTTATTTAATTCAATCATAATTAATTAGATGTTCTAGAAATTTAATTTTTTGAAAACTTTATTCGGTGAAGTTGCTGCATCGAAAAATGGAACACGTGGTTTAATTTGGTCAGCCATCACGTCATCAACTTCAGATGAACCGGTAGCCTGCCACCGACGAAACCATAATTAATTGATTGTAACGGGCGAAATTGAGCGAGTTTCACGGAAGAAAAAACGCGTGGACCGGAAAACCATTCGAGCACATGAAGTATACAGAACGCGGTCATAGTATATAACTTGTATTTCGGGATGATATTGTTGTATATATGTATTTTCGGATATATATACTATTAATTTATTTATACACCTAATAAAAACATATTATATTGTTACAGCCTTGAAACAAGAAAAAGGAAAAATATATCATCGAAGCTTCATATTCTCAGGCTTGTCCCATATACACGGGCCCTTTCTCTGGAGTAACATTTCCATCCAAAACTCTCAGATCTCCTACCCTCCTAATACTTTGATAATATCTTCTCTTTTCCTTTTGTGTGTTTTGAATATATAATATATTCATTTGGATTCGAGTAAAATCAAGCGTCTTGGTCGGAGAAAATATCCAAGAGTGACAGCGCCTGAAATTCCCAAGTACAAAACATGGTTACAACTTAAATAAGCACAACTTTACTATATCCAGAATTTTATTTAAAATGAAATTCAAACTATTTATCACTCGAAACAGAATTCATAAATTTCGTAACGATTATGAGATGGAATCGAAAATTACCTCAGGGATGTTGAGCTCAAGGCGGAATTTGGGGCCATCGTAGTGGTGGAGAATTGGCCTGAAGGAGTCCTCTTCCAGGGGCTCACATATTTTCCTTGTAATAACTCTAACCTGTAATAACAACAAATGTAAGTCACCGAACCTAAAATTCCAATTCCAATTAGGCATTTTTTTAGTATCCAAGACCATGTACCTGGGCAGGGAATCGAGATTCGCCGAGGCATTTCTTATCCTCCCAAGCACTAGGATCAATATTAGTTCCTCCAAAGCTTGCAGCCTTCACAAAATATAAAAGCAAATCAATTTTGAAATTTTCTTTCATTAACAAATATTATCCAAATAAATAGATTAAAGAAAAGATAATCAGGAAAATAAAATATCAAACCAACCTCGAAAACTCCATGGAGTTGGTGGGTAGAGTAGTTGTATAGGAAAAGCGGCAATCCCGGAGTGATGGCTCTCACCGAATCTCTATAGCGAGGAGGTAAACCTACAAAAATAAACATTTTTAATCTAATCTTAGATTTACATAATTCACCAAAATCATCTGATAAATTATTTTATCATAATCCGGTAGATCATTTTGTACGAGAACTATTGTAACGAAAGAAAAAACAAAAGACGAGGACAGGGGAAGTCGATCTTACCAAAGAGCTGCCTCCTGAGATTCTCTTGCATGGTGTCGTTGTTACAGACAAAGATGTACCCTCCGATGGTCTCGTTCCTCGGAAGGGCCTCCGCCGGCGGGAGCGTCTTGAACCTCTTGTCCACCCCTCCCCTGCTCTCCTTCTCATCGTTGTGGCCGTTGTTGTTGTTGTTATTGTTGTTGTTGTTGTTCTTCCTGTGGGCGTTTTTCTTCCCGGTCTTGACCCCGACGAGCTCGTGCTCCTCCGCTTTACCCTTCCCGATCACGAAATTACCGTTATACCCCTTGGCGTACGGCCCAACGGGGTTGATGTTAAAGTTATGGACGCTGTTGTTGTTGTTGTTGTTGTTGCTGATGTTGTTGAACTTGGAATAGATGGTGCCCTTGCTGAACCCGTCGTTGACCAGTCCGCCGGCGCCGGCGACCTTCTGGATGGCGACGTTGTTGTTGTTGAAGGAAGGGACTGCCGGGTTGGAGAAACCGAGCTTCCATCCGACGTCGTTGAAGCCGTTCCAATCGGAGTTCTTGCCGTTGTTGGTGGACGACAGTTCTGCCCCAACTCGGACATCGAAGTTCTTCCTCTCCTCGGGAAGCCGCTTGGAGCTGCTCCAGATGGAGTCGTTCAAGGACAGGTTCGCCAGGTTGGTCCCTTGGAGCCTCAGCTGGTCGCTGAACTGCCAGAACTGGTTGTTGTTGTTGTAATTGTCCATTTTTTGTAAAGAGGAATGAGAGAGAAAAATGAAGAAATGTGTGATTTTGTTTCTTGTTAATGGACTGTGTGAAGAAGAGAAAGTGAAGAAAGGAGTGGGGTGTGAAAATGAGGGTTTTATAATGGTAAGTGGAAATTTCCTAGAAGGTGCTCTGGTGATTGGTAAAAAAAAAAAAA
>SOPF01026102.1:375-57983 GCA_012979155.1 Hypericum perforatum
TTTTTTTGGCATACACAATAATTTTTCTAGTTATAATAGAATGATTCGCCTAATTATGATGAATTGATATGTCCAATTATGTAGAATGATTTGTCAATTTATGATAGAATTATTCGCCTAATGAACTGTCTTAGAACATGCAATGATTTATTCATTTATGATAAAATGGTTCACTTAGTTATCATAAAAGAATTCACCGTTATGATAGAAGAGTTCGTTGAAATAGTGATCTTAGAAATAGAGTTGCACGACCAAATCTAATCCAAGACTTCTTAATTACTCTTAACACAATCTTTTATAAGATCAAATATTTCCATATCAATAAAATGTTGATGGAAAAGTGTAATTCATTTAAAATTGAGATTTCAATTCTTTGTTGCATGGCAATATGGGGCTATATTTTCAACTGAATGGCAATATTGCACGTTTCTTTTTCTAAAATAAAGTGTAGCTAGTATATTCTCAGAACAGGAAAACCTTACATCGCACTTTATTCAATAAAAAACCTTCAACAGCAAAGGATAGAACTATCATTCGATTTTTTGAATAATATAATCGGATCTAGATGCAATGGGTTTCCTGTTCCTCGTCATGTGCTTTGCTTTTCGTCCGAAAATTATTGGTATCATGGGTAGGAAACTATCTTTGCTGTCTGGTAATGTTAGGTAACACCATATTACTATTATTTCTATAAGAATTTGATTTGATTTTTTAGTTTAGGCTTTTATTTAAATTATAAAATCAAATAATTCCATGACTTGGCTTTGTTATTATTAATTCAAATTTGGTTCGGACCCATTTTTCTTTGCAAATATAGAGAATTCAAGTTATATGGTTCCCACATAATTTTAAAAATATTGATCGGCTGTTATAGTGGAATTCTAAATTAGGAGTGGTAGGCCGCCTCAATAGAAATTGAATCAGCCTTTTTTTTTTATGTGTACCCACCTGATCTCAATTCATTGAATTTGCATATAACGGACAATGAAGTGCGTTTGGACAAGGATATATATGGGCAAGAGTTACTTCTTTTAAGAAGAAAAAAAAAAATTAAGGACGTGTACCTGATAAGAGTCACGCAGGCAGAATGTGCCCCTTCACTTGTCAATTAATAACTCTTCTATTCGATCGACCCAAAAATATAAATTTTTTATGGTAGTTCTTACATACTAAGTTATACAATGACTTGGTATATATCATCCAATTAAGAATGAAGAAATGTATACTTACATTTTTAATGTTAAATGAATAGGAAAAATATTTAAGGAAATAAAATCAAAATATTATAGTGATATTAGTTTAAAGAGATGCAAGAATATTGCAGAGAAGCAATCAACGAAGCAACTCCACACCTGGTCTAGATTCCAGAACACCTCTAGCTCATAGCAACAGTTACAAGCTGAAATAAAAAGATAATGGAACATGATATAATATTTTAAATGTATTCCTCCGTTATATCAAATAGAAAAAAATTGACTCAAGGAATTTCATATAGGAGAACCAATATAAAATATCTCAAAAATTAAAAGTAAACATCCTATTAATTTTTTGGTTATTTTCTTGTCAAAAGAAATTTAATGTTGGAAAGATATTCTAAAATCTAATATTACTATAATATCTTGATTTTATACTCATTTACATTAAAAAATTATAAATATATCTATCTATTTTTAAATTGTATAGTACATACCAAGTTACCATTAAAGAGCACCGAAAAATTTGTCCCCCAAAAATTCAGTTTTAATACTTGAAATTTTGATAAATTAAAATAATATTTTCACTGGTTAGTTCAATTAATGATCATCGGTGCGTACTGAAAACACCAGTTACGATCGTCCATTTGGTGCAATAACAAAGCAACAACAAATGTCCACCTAGTGTTTCACTTGAGTTGGGGTATGACTCAAGTCCCATAAGGATCATTGTTCCTTCCAAATTGATAATCATAATCAAATTGATAATTATAATCGAATTGATTAATCATAAACAGTCTTAATCACCGCGTACATTCTCTTTACATTAAAAAGGGGTCTTATCGGTGCAAGAGTCGACGAATTGGAATTGCTTGTGACTTGCTGGTGCTGTGAAACACTGAAATGTGCTTTTAAAGGGCTTCATGGGCCAAGTGGGGGCACTCCGGTTACATTAGAATTCTTTTTGATAACTTTTAATACCTTGCCAAGAAGACATGAAATTTGGATCTTATTAATTTTTATAATTTTTTATATTGCTAGTAACTTACAATTTTTATATCGCTAGCCTATTATTTTTTTTGGTTTTGTGTAGCTCGGAAAGATTTTTCAATCCTAAAATATTTAGCGTTATTCATTATGGAGTTTCAATAAGGCCATGAGTCTTTTGATTGTGTTCTAATAAAACAAGATAACAAAACACATGTTTGGAAGTTATGTTGAGAATCATATGTTGTTGATTGTAAGAGTGATGAATTTGTTTATAAAATAAGAAAAATTTACTAATATATTGTCTAAATATTCTAACGTGAAGATTAGAATAGATTGTCCGCGTAGCTATTCTTATGTTCGTTGATCCATCATTTCATCACATATTGGTGAAAGTCAAATATGATGCAAAATTTGAACTGATGAATCTTATTGGAGAGGACATTTTGAGAATCTCATAATGCTAAATGCATGTGTGATGATCTTTGTTCATAAGTGCGAAAAATGTACAAATGCATGTGTGATGATATTCGCATGATCTTTGTTCATTCTCATAATGCTAAATGCATGTGTGATGATCTTTGTTCATAAGGGCGAAAAACGTACAAATTCATTCTCATTGTATTTGCATGACCTCATTTCATCTCATATTGACGAAGTCGAATCATATAAAAAATTTGGCCTGATAAATATCATTTGAGGATGATTATTGAGATTTTACATTACTAAGTGCAATGATAATTAACTTAATTATAAGTATATAAAAATGTATACTTAAGGTTTAAGGTTTTGAATTGTATACTATAATTTTTTTTATACATTAGATACCAAGATTCTAAGTAGTCGGCGCACTAATGAGTATTAGGTGGTCTAACCAAAAAACAAAACTAGCCATAAACCCTCCTCCTCGCCATAAAACAAGTTGCGACTTGCCAATGTTGTATGCATTAATGGGCCGTCACTAAGAAGCAGAGATCAATTGTTTGAACTTTGAAGCCATGCAAAGGTTTATTATGGGCTGGGTCGAGCACGACAGCAAACAACTGTCTTTGAGGATGGATCCGACAGCAAACAACTAGGTTCATGACGTTGCACCGTAAAAAAGTCCGTTACACTTACACACACCAATTATGGCCCTTCAATATTTTTGAGCACTATTAGCTTTTGAATAAAATTTTAAACTATAATTATATTCATTGAACTTTGCACATGCGTATCAGTAGAGTAAAATATGATATTAATAGTATCCAACCTATATCTTAATTTTTTTAGTTAGATCCATATCCTACCTACGTTTTTATGAAATTTTTTTTTTATAAAGATTCAAATTCAAATCCTAGAATCTAAAACAAAGATCCATACTCTATCCATAGTCTTCTTACTTTATATCATATATGTTTTTTAATTTTAATATAATCCATATAAATATTAAGAAAAAATAAAGTCTATATAATAAAAAATATATAATAAAAATAATAATATCCAAATAGTAACATTTAAATCAACTAAATAATATGATTAAGAAATTATTTATAAACTCATTAGTGTCAGATATAAAAATTCAAAATAAAATAATTATATCAACTAAATAAGTTTTCTTGACTTCTAAATAACTTTTATTCTATTTTTCGCAGGAAATATTATAGTTTCTATGCGAATTCTTGACAATCAGGAAACAAATTAAAACTACTTGAAACATTTGAACCAAAGTTACTGCAAGAGACTTAAGGTAGAGGTCAATGGCTGCCGTTTAATTACGTGCTGCAGCTGTTGCGGAAAATCATATATAAATACACTTATTTATTGAAGCTTGAATTATTCAAAGCGTAACAGAATTTGTTAATGGTCAATTCTAGTTCACAAATTCAAAATAAGACCAATTTTTATGAATTAGATTCGTCTCAGAATATAATTAAAAATTACTAGAACCAAAATCATAACTTCCCTTTATTTTTCGGTGAGTTCTTTTGTGGTTATCTTGTTTGGTAACCACCTTCCTTTCATGTTATAATGAAAGTTCTTTTCTTTCATGGTGGTGAATTGTCATCCAAATGACAAAACTACTTTAATAGCTTGTCCAAGGAAAATTACGGGTGAGCAAATGATATTTGGTATTTAGTAGTACCAATTTTTTTTCGGTATTTGGTATTTCGGGATCGGTATTTCAGTTTTCGGGATTTAATTCGGTATAGACTTTTGAAAATTTTTAGTGAATTTCGGTATTCGGTATATACTTGTGATACCCCGTATATGAATTGTGTGAAAGGCTTAAGTGATTTGATTGTTACTATCCATACCAACAATGTGCACCTTCTTTTCGGGCACACATCCTGAAAGAACTCCAAGGATAAACGCGTTTGGCCGAGGGTAGGATCAGGATGGGTGACCAAACATATATAAAGAACTCATAGGTAATGCCCTATGAAATCACAGGGCATTACAATACCAGAATTATTTTGGTCATACCGAAAATATCGAAGTACTAAACTAGAATTTACCATACTATATAAAGAACTCTAATCCCTTTTTTCCGAGAAACCTTCCTCCCATTCTCTTTCTTCTCTAACCCACACACCAACCCTCTTTTCTCACGAGCCTTCCTCCCATTTTTCTTCTTCTTTAACCCACAAAACAACCCATTCCAACGAGCCACTGCCACAGCTAGCGACCACCGTGATTGTACACCTACACCACGCTCTCTCCTCTCCTCTCTTTTTTCAATCTCATCTAACTTTTGAAAATTTTCTGATTTAAGGTTTTGTGTTTGGGGGTTTTGTTATTATATTATAAAATTTGTGTCTAATTTAATTTTCAGTTGCAAGCTTATAGCATTTTAAAGATTAGTTAAATGTTTGAAGATAAGTTTGGGGATGTTCAATTTTTCCACCATACTATTTCTTTTTTTGATTAGATTGTGAATTTTTTGGGATAGTGTCTGAAGATTTGGTTTGCGACATTAAAGGAGATGTGGAATACTCCTAATTTTTTTCTATGACATACCTAATTACATATTTTTTAATTTAGGGTTTTGAATTTGGTATTTTTGGTGTAATACCGAAATTTTAATTCGGTATTCGGTATGGTACCGAAATAATTTCGGTTCAGGATCGGTAGTGATTTTTTTAATTTCGGTATTCGGTATTTTCGATATTCGGTATTCGGGATCGGTATATATCGAATGCACACCTCTAAAGAAGATGTAACATCCAAGTGAAAAATTATTATTAATAGATTTGTTACGTAAGAATGATGTGACATAAAGTCTACTTCATGGGGTAGTTTAACATAATTATGGGCTCATAATTAAACCAACAGAGATTATAAGGATTGATGTTTAGATGGTAAGCATTGCCCTCTACCTTAGTTCTCTTAAAAGAATTTTGGTTCAAGTGATTTTTGTTGGGCTTCGGACCCAATAGGCCTGGTCAAATAGACCGGCCCAGCAGAAAAAAGGGGATAAGGACGAGATGATGTCAGTACTTACGTCAGCATTGATGTCATCAAGTCCGGGTGGTAGCTTGCATGGTTGGGCCCGCTTGCATAGCAGCCACCCAGCTGCTGATGTAGGCGGTACGATCTCTATAAAAAGGGATCTTTGGGTGACTGATTCACACTTTTGCCATTCCAATGAATTACACTCAGAAATGAAATTACGGTTTAGTACTGTAACTTTCGGTAGATTAACACTTAGGCCCAATCGTGGAATCTAGGCTCTGATTCGTTGCGTACGTGATCGAGCTTCGACCAGCAACTCACCAACAACGTTGCGGGACTTTGCGTGCTCACGCTCCAACAAATAAGTGGGTTAATTTAGCTTAATTTATGTTTTAATTAAGCTTGATTAATTCCGTAATTATTTGATAACTACACGCGAAAAGCCAATAATTGGTATCAGAGCATGGTTTGTAACATGTTCTTGTACGTTGTTGATATTTTAATTCAAAGGATTTGAGTTAAAATTACATTAATCTTGATTAATTCGTTGATTAGATTATATTTTGGGCTTATTGGCAAATTGATTTTGTCAATTGTGCACCAAATCAGATGTTTGTTATCCGTTGGGCCGATTGATTTTTTTGCAGAAGTTTTGGGACCAAAATGTAATTTTCCATTCCCAATTCAAAAAACCCAGCCATAAATCCCCCTTTTCCCCCGATTCAATCCCAACCAAAATCTGGCGAAATCCGGCATTCTCTACATCGATGGCTTACACCGTTCGACTCTCTGGAAAATTCCAAGCACATTGATATCACTTTTGTGCATTGTGGTTGCCGGAATTGAAAAATCCGAGCCCCCGGAGTTTCGAACTCCGATGAGGGGAGAACTCAGTCCCGAGGTTGAACGATGGCTCTCCATGACTCGCCGATAACACCACCATGTTCAGGAGAAGACGACGAGTCTTTCCAGACCAGTGGTAGCTGGTGACTCGCCTTTGTGGGCGAGTTGTCGTAGTAGGTAGTGCGGGATGAGTTTCGATCGGGGAGAGAGAAAATGGAGAAGGAGAAGGGTTGGATATGTGAGGGGCATTTTAGTCACAATTTTTGCAAAAGACTTAAATATCCCGGTTGATTTATTTCAAATCAGTCACTGTAGTTTAAATTGAATTTCAAATTAGTCCTTTCGGGGATGTTTTTAATTCAATTCAGTCCCGAATTTTGATTAAAATTCGTTTTAAATCCAAATTTGGTATTGTTTTTGTAAATTGAATTTCAAATTAGTCCTTCGAGACATTTTTTAATTCAATTGAGTCCCAAATTTTAATTTTAATTTGTTTTAAATCCTCATTTGGTAATGAGTTAGTTTAATTGAATTTCAATTAGGTCCTTTTGGAGTTGTTTTAATTCAATTAAATTCTGAATTTTGATTTAAATTTGTTTAAAATCCTAATTTGATATTAATTTTGTTTTTTAATTGAATAAATTTTTTTTATTCAATTAATTTTCAAAATTTTGAAGATTTTTTAAAATATGTGATTATTTTAAACTATCTGAATAATTTTTAGAACATGTTCCGAAAATTATAAGATTTATTCATTTATGTCAAGGGCGCATTAGAGATTTGAAAATTTATTTTTCAAATCTTATTTATGGGAGATATGGGATGAAACCCAATGTAATTATCTAACATATGTTGCTAGATACAATATTTGCCCACCCCAGTGTTTGATCTGGTTAGATTAGTATGAAATGTATGGATATCTCTGTTATGTTATTTTCTTTTTCATTTGTTGTTTAAGAAAATAATATGTTAGTAATAAGTTTAGAACTTATTATACAACTGTATACTTGTATTTTTGTATGCGTGTTTACGTACAATTACACTACATGAACGAATAAATTGTGTTTATTTGATTCATGTGCCACTTGAGTTTACTATATGTGAACTTTTAGTGACCTTAGTTGGAGATTAAATCTTGAATGGTAATGGGAAGCACTCTAGCGACCTACTTCGATTTCGAGATTAATCAAAGATTATGTGTCATTAAAGTTATGTGATTATAGTAAACTATTTCATATTGCCTAAATCAAACTTTCTATATGTATTCTTATATTTTAATAATTCTCTATAGAAATGACGGTAGCCTCTAGGACGATTATTACTGAGTTAAACTATAAGCTGAGGCTTAACGGGGACAACTATGATAATTAGAGCATAAAAATTCAATATGTGCTTGAAGAATAAGAGGTTCTTGAGCAGATATAAATTGTCATGCTTGAGCCTGAACAAGGTATAATTGCTCAACATAGACGTAATAGTGACACCTATGCTATTTGGAAGAAGAAGAATTCTACTGCTCGTCTGATTTTGCTGAGTTCAATGATGGACGATATCACCAGGCAATTTCGTATTTATGAAAACACAAAAGAGATGTGGGATGCCCTCAAGGTGAAATTCGGAAAGCTTTCTGTGTCAAGGCTTTGTGCTTTGACAATAAGGTTTGACACCTTTAAGAAGCATACCAAACTCACCATGAGAAAACATCTTCGAATGATGTCCAACATGATCAATGACCTGACTGAGGTCGGTCATGTACTTAGTAACGAGCAGCAGATTCAAGCTATTATTCGTTCCTTGCCTGCAAGCTGGGAACAAATAAAGATGAACCTTACCCATTCTAATAATCTAGTAATATTTGAGGATATTACTAGATATCTCGAGCTAGAAGAAGATCATCTTCTAGCTACGAGATCTTACCCTAAAGCTAATTTGATTAAGTCAAATAGCTCTAAGGGAAAGAAAAAGGGAAAAGGTAAGGATTTTTCTATTCTGAAGGCAGTTAACCTAGGAGTCAAAGTAGGTAGCTCAGGGTCAAAAAAGAAGGCATTTAATATTTCAAAGGTAAAATGTTATAACTGCCAGAAGAAGGGAAATTTTACAAGAGATTGCAATGTGCCTAAGCAAGTACACTTAAACTCAAATGTGATTGAGATTAATGTATCTTCTTGTACCCTTCTTACTGAATCACATTCTTTGTGTGTGATAGATTCAGGAGCACCCGACTATGTAGGTAGAGACTTGATGCGTCCAAACTTGGATCTAAATACGTGCAAGAATTACACGATCGCACAAGTAATATCGTGATAAGTTAGATCGTCTCCACAGGGAATAGAAAATGGATTTATTCGTCAAGTACCAGATGATGTATTCTTGAATCTTAAGCTAAGCAAATCAATCGTTGGGTTGTTGATACTTCTATACTACGATCTCAATATCGATTATGAGCCTAAGTTTGTCAGGCTTAGATTCATTAGCAAAATCAAGTTTTTCTCCGATATACAAATAAAGGCTATGATCTAAACCAAGTTGTCATCCTTGATCATAAAACAAGCATTCATTAATCTAGCTTAAATGATAACTTCAACATAAAGATAAACTTGTAACCAAAGAAGAAAACAAAGGTACCTTGATTGTATCAAATTCAAAGTTGTTACAATATCTTCAAGAACAATTCAAGAACACATAATAAAATCTAACAGCTAATGTCTTTGGCTTGGAGAGTTCTAATCTAAAAACAAGCTCTTCTTCTTCTCCTTCTCTCCAAGTAGTTTCTCTGCAGCCTCCTCCTTGATCTTGACCTCTTCCAAGTTGCTTTCCACCTCAAAAGTGTAGAAAAAGGTAAGTGGGAAGTTTGGTGAAGCAATTCTTAATGTTGGCTGTTGAACCCTAGCGTACGTTGGCTAGGCCAGCGTACGTTGGGGTTGCTCACTGCCGTTGTCTTCTTTTTGTCCGAGTAAGGCCAACGTATACTGGCTAGGCCAGCGTACGTTGGGGTTGTTCTCTGTCTCCCGAGCATTTCTTCCTGAGCAAGGCCAACGTATGCTGGCTAGGCCAGCGTACGTTGGGGTAGCAATCTGCCCCAACTCACATTTGCCTTCAAACTTCCGATTTTTAGCTCGACTCATCGCCTATGTCCACCAATCCTTGCCTTAGCTCCCAAGATGCTCCAAATACCTACAAAACACACCAAAATAATAGGCAATCTTCTCCTTGACCAATTAATCAAAATGAAACAAAACATAGACAAGACTCGACTTAACACTTCCTAAAACGTGACAAAATGACATAAACTAAAGCTAAACGGATGCATGTTCTCACATACATCACACCCCCACACTTATTTCCTTCCTTGTCCCCAAGGAAGGTGTATCAGAAAACTAACAAGTGGTGCCATCAAAAATTAAACCTTCATCACAAAATCATCCCCACAAGCACACACATCACAACCTTGAGCAAAATGAATACAAAAGCAATAGGCGATTATACACTCAATCATTTAATCAAGTTTTTAAACCAAGTGTTCCGGACTAGAGAGTTAACCACTCATAGGATAGGATTGATTTAAACTCACAAGTGTATGGTAGTCAACTATCCTACTCTCGTGTGCACATTCAAGGTCTAAAAGTGTTAAATATCATACCAAAACACACTCGAAACAAAGTAGATCATGTCATAGGGGGACTTTTATTGGGTTGTAATGGGGTTAAAGGTAAAGGTGAGGATATGAGCATGGGCAGTGGCTAAACCACCCAATCCGAGGAGCTTATATACAAAATTCTACCTCTCGTCTATTCTACACGTCTCACCTTATCATTATCACTCATCCCGATGTAACCCAACTCCTAAAGACCAACTTTTCTTTTATGACTTGCTTACTTTGTTCCTTGTGCTTTTCTTGACTTTTACGCTCAATTCTTTCTTTCTTTCCACTTTCCCTTTTTGATCTTTCATTCTTATGCTTTTCCATCTTTCCACCTTTCATTTTTTTTTAAAATTCTTCTTTTCTTTTCTTTTTCTTTTTCAACTTTTTCTAAGCACAAGGTTTCTCTTTTTCTTTTTGCAAGCCAAGTCTTTACACTTTCATGGTCTTAACTACCCACAACCCTTATATGGTAAGGCACCCCCCAAGCTATACTACAATAAGAACCCTTACACAAATTTCCCAAAGATATAATCCTAAAGCTTCCTCGGATGGATAGTCAAAGGTGGGAAAGTTCATGAGGAAAAGTTATATAGTAGCTTACATATAATATTTCAATGAATAGGCTCAAGCTCAATGGGGTATGCAACGGATAAGATCAGGTTTTTGGCTCTAAGGCCCTAGGCTTATAGAAAAAATTGCCCTCGACACTCTCTACCTCATTGAGTTATGCAAGGTAATCATTTAACACCTCCATTGCTCAAACGAAGCACACACCTCATGAATAAAATAAAGACAGATTGTCCTTACCTTCGGCTCAAAATCCTCACAAGGTCACTCGTTAATTTACTAGTCTAGACTACCTAGCATAACGACTAGCCTAAATGAACGAGGATATAATAGCCTATGTCTAAAGAATTCATTTTGCTCAAGACTGTTGAATGTATGATATGGGGTTTCTCTTATGACAAGAAGTTCAAAAAAAATCTGAGGATTGTTTCATCATTTGCAAAAGACTCTAACACACTTCAATCAAAAACACAAAACACACACAACACAGACTCGATCACATGCATAAAGCAAAATAACAACCACAATAAGAAGAGAGACAGGCACAGCAAGATCAATACAAGTAACAAAAGGCATAAACACACACATAAACACACACACACCCCCACACTTAGAAGACACATTGTCCTCAATGTGTGAAGAAAAACATGCAAAACAGAAAATGAAAATAGCAAATCAAGGACAATCTAAAAATTAAAAATAAAAACTAAGCAAAGTAAGGAGAAGAAAAAGCCTGTGATCATTGTTCTGGCGGAGGTTGGAGGTGATTGCGGAGCCATTCCCATTGAGCGCAGTTGTAGGCCTGGTCCTCCTGATATATTTGCCAGCGAGTTGCCTGTTCTTCTGTATGGTTCCGCACTTCGACCTCAAGGTCAGTGATGCGTTGGGCTAGGTTGTTGATGCTTGCTTGCTGCTCTGGTAGTTGAACATTTTCTTCTTGCATTAAGCGGTTCTGGACACCCTCGCGTTCAATATATGGAATGACCGCATATTCCCTGGTGCCCTGTTCAACTTAGCCAGTCTTGGACATTAAATGCCACTTCACCAGCTGATCACGATCAATTTCCGATGGGTTTATCATGTTTTCATTTATCGGCGGATCTGCAACAAACTGACGAACAAGCATAGCAACAATATGGCCAAGCCCTAGCCAACGGGGGTTAGGCAAATCTAAGGTACGCTTAATCACATCAACAATTAATCCAAATGTGTCAAACCTATGATGGTTTTGTGCACAAGCTAAAGCATATAATTGTTGCTTTGTGATTTTGCTACTCTCAAACTGTGCACTAAAACACCCAGCCATAAAGCGATGAAAGACATACCAGTGTATGTCTTTAATAAGGATGGCAGCTGATTGTGTTTTATAGCGAGGCAAACCCGTTAGTTCTTGCCAAGCAATGTGTGCAGCAGAATCACCCAAAAAATTTATACCATCTCCCCCCGATTAATCTTTATCAGGTCAACTAGCACATCCTCATTTACTGTAATTTTCTTGCCATGTATACGTGCCATAAATGAGGAGTTATTTGGAGCAACAACTACAGTGCTATAGAACTCTACAATAGCAGTAGGATTTGTCTTAACGACTGTGTCAGAGAAAAATTCCCAACCGAGTGCAACTATAGCTTCTCAGAGTTTATTATCACAACCCGCCCTTCTCATTTCATCCCAATCAATCAATTGATATCCTATGAACCGACAATTGTCAAATTTCTTATATCTCTCCCCCTTCTATTCTTCATGTATTGGGAAAGGAGCATCGTACCTTTGGGTTAAGTCGATCGGTCGAGAGGCGTGTGAGCTCTTGCCTGGCTCCTTTGCACCTCGGCGACGTTTGTTTGTAGCTTCCTTGCCCATGTCAAATTGTTTGGATCAACTCAAAGGCCTCAGCAAGGGGAACAAAACCCAGTTGTCGGATTGAGAATTTGTCCACGGATGAGCTCGAAATCTGCAAAACAAAATGGGTTAGGGTTTCTTTCTTTCTTTCTTTTTGGGAGAGTTATGGATGAGTGTTTTTGATGAAGGAAGAAGTAAGGAGGAGAGGGGAGGAGTTGGGCAATTTTAAGAGATTTTTCGACCCCTAGCGTACGTTGGCTAGGCCAGCGTACGTTGGGGTCATATTCTGCCTCTCCCTCCCGAGCACCCCCAGCATATGTTGGCCTAGCCAGCGTACGTTGTGGTCACTCTCTGCCATTTTCTCCCGAGCGTCCCCAGTGTACGTTGGCCTAGCCAGTGTACGTTGGGGTCCAATTCTGTTTCTCTTCCAATTTTTGCTCTCGGACTTGATCGTTACTCTGCAAAACCAAAATAAATGACATATTTTTCGAGGATAACCCTATGTACATTCCCCTAGAAACCCACAAACTCGGGAAAACTTGGACGAGTGACTCTTAAAATTTAAAAGAATTTGAGAGAAAAGTGTAGTTCTAAGTTAACGTCGTTAGCTTGACGGTGATAAGGTCTTACTGAGCTGGGTCTGCAAGGTCGATGTGAGATTCGTGTGCCTCACAATGATCACCAAGGTATGCTTTAATGCGTTGTCCATTTACCTTAAACTCTTCATTCGTATCCGGATTCCGAATTTAAATAGCTCCATAAGGCGATATGGGAACCACCGTAAATGGCCCAGTCCATTTAGACTTGAGTTTACCTGGGAAGAGTTTTAGGCGTGAGTTATATAATAACACTTGTTGGCCTACCGAAAACTCACGACGAATGATCTTCTTGTCATGCCATTTCTTAGTTCTCTCCTTGTAAAGCTTGGCATTTTCATAGGCTTATAGATGAAATTCATCAAGCTCCTCAAGTTGTAAAATTCTTCTTTCTCCAGCCTTGTCAAGGTTGAAGTTCAACCGACGCAGTGCCCAATATGCTTTGTGCTCTAGCTCAACTGGAAGGTGACAAGCTTTTCCATAAATCAACTGGTACGGTGACATCCCAATAGGAGTCTTATATGCAGTTCTATACGCCCACAATGCATCGTTTAGCTTGCTAGACCAGTCTTTCCGTGATGGATTCATCGTGACTTCAAGGATGCGCTTGATTTCCCTATTGGAAACTTCAACTTGGCCACTTGTTTGGGGGTGATAAGCTGTTGCAATCTTGTGCGTAACCCCATATTTTGTTAGTGCATTTGCAAGCAAATTATTTTGGATTGCTTACCTCTATCACTGATGAGTACCCTGGGAGTTCCGAATCGACTGAAAATGTTCTTTTGCAAGAATTTAATCACCACTTTTGCATCATTGGCTGGTAATGCTACGGCTTCAACCCACTTGGATACATAGTCAACTGCAAGAAGAATATAAAGATTACGATCAGATGGAACAAAAGGACCCATAAAGTCAATACCCCACACGTCAAATATTTCAACTTCCATGATGCCTGCCTAAGGCATCTCATGACGGCGAGAAATGTTCCCTGTTCGTTGACATCGATCACATTTGCTCACGAACTCAGCAGCATCTTTAAATAATGTTGGCCAATAAAATCCGCTTTGTAGCACCTTGGCGGCAGTGCGTTCTCCAGCAAAATGGCCATCGTAAGGCGAGTCATGACAATGGTGCAAAATGAGTTCTTGTTCTTCTTGTGGTACACATCTTCTCAATAGTTGATCTTTGCCAATCTTGAACAAATATGGCTCATCCCATACATAGTACCTAATATCACGCAAAAATCTTTTCTTCTTGTCGGAAGACAAATCAGGAGGCATAATATTACTCACAAGATAGTTTACATAATCGGCATACCATGGGATAGAGATGACTTCTAATGCATATAATTGTTCATCAGGAAAAGATTTGTTAATAGGGAAAGAAGATGTTACCACCGGGTTGTTGAGACGTGAAAGATGATCTGCTTCTGGATTATCGGCACCCTTTCGATCACGGATTTTGATATCAAACTCTTGAAGTAGGAGGATCCACCGAATAAGTCTTGGTTTTGCATCCTTCTTGGCGAAGAGGTAGCGTATGGCTGCATGATCTGTATAAACAATTACTTTGCTTCCAAGTAGGTAAGCTCGGAACTTATCAAGTGCAAATACCACAGCTAGGAACTCCTTCTCTGTAGTTGCATAATTGATCTGGGCATCATCCAAAGTGCGACTAGCATAGTAAATGGCATGAAATCCAGTGGCCTTTTTCTGGCCAAGTACAGTACCAACAGCATAGTCACTTGCATCGCACATGATCTCGAAAGGCAACTCCCAATCAGGTGATATGATAATTGGTGTTGATACAAGTGCCTCCTTTAGTGTTTTGAATGCTAACTTGCATGCCTCATCAAAGGTAAATGGTGCATCCTTCTCTAGTAATTTGCAAAGAGGCTTGGAGATCTTTGAAAAATCCTTGATAAATCGCCTATAAAATCTTGCATGGCCAAGAAAACTACGAACGCCTTTAACTGTCACAGGATATGGAAGTTTATCAATTACCTCTAGTTTAGCCTTGTTCACCTTCAATCCCTCGCTGGAAGTTTTGTGTCCTAGCACCACGCCTTCAGTCACCATGAAGTGATATTTCTCCCAATTAGCCTTGTCCACCTTCAATCCCTCGCTGGTCTCCTTGCAGCGCTCTAGTACCTTGCCCAAGTGTAGAAGACATTCTTCATACGAGTCTCCAAAAACTGAGAAGTCATCCATAAAGATCTCGATTTGGCGCTCAACCATGTCAGAGAAGATAGACATCATACATCGTTGAAATGTGGCAGGTGCATTACATAGTCCAAATGGCATTCTGCAGAAAGAAAAAGTACCATAAGGACAGGTAAATGTGGTCTTCCCTTGGTCTTCTAGGGCAATTGCGATTTGCAGATAACCGGAATATCCATCTAAGAAGCAGTAGTAGGCATGACCTGCCAATCTATCTAGCATTTGATCAATGAATGGCAATGGAAAATGATCCTTCCGAGTTGCCTTATTCAATTTCCGGAAGTCAATGCAAACGCGCTGACCAACTATCATCCGTGTAGGGATTAGCTCATTGTTCTCATTGGGGACGACTGTAATCCCTCCTTTCTTTGGCACACATTGAGTGGGACTTACCCACTTGGAATCGGAGATTGGATAGATGATGCCAGCATCTAACCACTTGATTACTTCTTTCTTTACAACTTCTTTTAGCTTTGGATTGAGTCTTCGTTGTGCTTCCACTGATGGTGAAAAATCATCCTCTAAAATAATCTTGTGCTGGCATAGTGAAGGACTGATCCCCTTGATATCTCCGAGTGTCCATCTAATAGCTTTTTTATGCTCGCCTACCACTTTTAAAAGTTGCTCTTCTTGATTTTGATCCAACAAGGATGAGATGATTATTGGCAACTTATGATCTTTATCTAGGTAGGCATACTTGAGATGTGTTGGAAGTGGCTTTAGCTCTAACTCTGGTGGTGCAATAATGGATGACTGTAGCTTTGGCCTTGGTGTGTCATCTAACTCCAGCGATTCTACCATGCGTGTCCATGCCACCATTTCTCTAGAATCTTCGATGTTGTCAACAACTTCCCACGGAATTTCTTGCTCTTGCTCTTCTTCCCTCACGGCTATAGTCTCATCCACAACATCAATTCGGTAGCAATCATCCTCTACTGATGGATATTTGGCTGCTTCAAAGACATTGAACACAACCTCATCATCACAAACCTTAAACCGGAGCTCACCTTTTTCTACATCGATGCTTGTCTTTTCGGTAGCCAAAAATGGCCGACCAAGGAGAAGTGGTACATTACGATCTTCTTCCATCTCCATAACAATGAAGTCCACCAGAAAAATCAAGGTGTCAACCTTGACTAACACATTCTCCACTATCCCCTTTGGTCTTGTCACCGATCGATTAGCAAGTTGAAGAACTATTGAAGTGGATTCATGTCTCCCAACCCAAGCCTTCTGAATATTGAGAACGGCATAAGGTTGATGCTGGAACCAAGATCAATCAATGCGTTCTTGAATGTTTGCTCTCCAATTATACATGGAATAGTGAAGCTTTCGGGGTCCTTCATCTTTTGAGGTAGCTCGTGGCTCAAGACAGTGCTACACCCTCTTGTCAAAGGAATGACTTCAAAATCATCAATGCTCCTCTTCTTTGAGATGAATTCTTTGATCCACTTCCGATATGTTGGCATTTGCTCAAAAGCGTCAAGGAGCGGTATATTGATATGAAGGTTCTTGAAAAGCTCCAAGAACTTGTGGTAGCTTGGGTGCATGACTTGCTTGTTCACCCTTTGAGGAAATGGCGATGAAGGGTACTTCTTTTCCGGTATTGGCTTGACTGCTTCCTTAGGTACCTTATCTTTTTCTCCAGTGATAGGAGTTACTTGTAGCTCATCTTTCTCTTCCCCAACTATCTTCCTTGGTGGAGGAATTATTAAAGTCTTCACTACATTCTTCTCCAAATCCAGGCCACTTCTAGTTGTGATGGCCTTGCAATGTTCTTGTTTGGTGGGAGGAGCCTTGGTATTGCTTGGAAGAGTGCCTGGTGGTCTCGCGTTGAGTTGCATTGCCAACTGACTGATTTGTACTTCAAGATTTCAGATGGTTGCTTCATGGCTCAACACTTGCTTGCGCAGTTCATCCTCACCTCGACAATCTTGTGGTGGTGGTCCTTGTTGCTGCCACCTTTGTTGATATGGTTGAAATTGCTGAGGTGGAGGACCTTGAACATTTCCACCTCCATAAGGTGGTCTCGGTTGTTGGGGTGCCTGTTGACCTGCATTATTCTTCCATGAAAAATTTGGGTGATTTCTCCAACCCAGGTTATACGTTGTGGAATAAGGATCATTATTCCTAATGGTATTACCCACAAAATTTACAGGCTCAGCAATAAATGAACAACTATCCGTGCTATGTGGTCCAGTGCAAATTTCGCATACCTGAGATGATGATGTTGCTTGAAGTGACATTGATCCTTTAACTAGTTGCGTAAGCGTTGCTACATGTGCCTTCAAAGCAGTTACTTCATCATTGACTTGAACACTAGCAACTCTCTTTCTCTCCGTTCGTTCTCCCCAATCATGGTTGTTGGTAACCATGACTTCAATGATTTGAAAACCATCAGCTTCCGACTTATCTGTCAAGTTTCCTCTAGCTACTGCATCTAGGTTGACTCGAATAAGTAGCTCACATCCATTGTAGAATGTTTGGATAAGTATCCATTCTGGTATCTAATGATGTAGGCATTCGCGAAGTAGTCTCTTGAAGCAATGCCAAGCCTCGTGCAACGATTCACCACCTAGCTATTTAAATTGAGAAATCTTATTACGCAGTTGAGTGGTTTTACCTGGAGGATAATGCTTTTCCAAGAACTTGTCGGCAAGCTCGTCCCATGTTGTGAAGGTGCCGGCTGGAAATGAATCTACCCACTCCCTAGCATCATCTTTCAAACTATACTTGAACAGTCGAAGCTTGATGGCATCTGATGTGACACTATTGTACTTTACTGTCGAACAATGATCCTCGAAGTTTCGGATGTGCTTTGCTGGATTTTCTGAGGGATAACCTCCAAATTGGTCTTTTTCAACCATTAAAAGGAGGTTGCTCTTGATCTCGAAATTGTTTACCTCCACGGTTGGATACTCAATGCTTGATCAAATGTCAACAAGCCTTGGGTGTGACTTGTGTCTCATGGCGGTAGGAACATTGACTACTTGTTGATCACCCATCTCTTCTATATGTAAGTTTCTTCTCCTGATTTGTCGAATGGTTCGTTCAATCTCCGAATCTTGCTCAAGAAGAGGTTGGTTCTCACAACGAGTATTTGGCATTCACCTCCTGTACTTGTATGATACTATAACACTCAACAGAGAGGATCAAATGCAACAAGAATAATAAACATGTAACAAAGCTTAGTCTCAAAATCAAGAGCACTAGTTCCAATATTAACGAAAATAAATTCAAACTTCTATTCCCCGGCAACGGCACCAAAAACTTGATGCGTCCAAACTTGGATCTAAATACGTGCAAGAATTACATGATCGCATAAGTAATATCGTGATAAGTTAGATCGTCTCTACAGGGAATAGAAAATGGATTTGTTCATCAAGTACCAGATGATGTATTCTTGAATCTTAAGCTAAGCGAATCAATCGTTGGGTTGTTGATACTTCTATACTATGATCTCAATATTGATTATGAGCCTAAGTTTGTCAGGCTTAGATTCATTAGCAAAATCAAGTTTTTCTCCGATATACAAATAAAGGCTATGATCTAAACCAAGTTGTCATCCTTGATCATAAAACAAGCATTCATTAATCTAGCTTAAATGATAACTTCAAACATAAAGATAAATTTGTAACCAAAGAAGAAAATGAAGGTACTTTGATTGTATCGAATTCAAAGTTGTTACAATATCTTCAAGAACAATTCAAGAACACATAATAAAATCTAACAACTAATGTCTTTGGCTTGGAGAGTTCTAATCTAAAAACAAGCTCTTCTTCTTCTCCTCCTCTCCAAGTGGTTTCTCTGCAGCCTCCTCCTTGATCTTGACCTCTTCCAAGTTGCTTTCCACCTCAAAAGTGTAGACAAAGGTAAGTGGGAAGTTTAGTAAAGTAATTCTTAATGTTGGCTGTCGAACCCCAGCGTACGTTGGCCGGGCCAGCGTACGTTGGGGTTGCTCACTGCCATTGTCTTCTTTTTGTCCGAGTAAGGCCAACGTACGCTGGCTAGGCCAGCGTATGTTGGGGTTGCTCTCTGCCTCCCGAGCATTTCTTCCTGAGCAAGGCCAACGTACACTGGCTAGGCCAGCGTACATTGGGGTAGCAATCTGCCCCAACTCACATTTGCCTTCAAACTTCCGATTTTTAGCTCGACTCATCGCCTATGTCCACCGATCCTTGCCTTAGCTCCCAAGATGCTCCAAATACCTACAAAATACACCAAAATAATAGGCAATCTTCTCCTTGACGAATTAATCAAAATGAAACAAAACATAGACAAGACTCGACTTAACACTTCCTAAAACGTGACAAAATGACATAAACTAAAGCTAAACGGATGCATGTTCTCACATGCATCAAGACTGAAGTTCTTTTGTTGAATTTCAGAGATTGCCAAATGGAGCAAAAATTATTTTTGTTGACAATAACTCATCTATAGAAGTGAAAGGTCTGGGTACTAGCAGTTTACACCTTAGTGGTGGATGTGCTCTTCTTCTACATGACGTGTTATATGCTCCAGATATTCGTAGGAACTTAGTCCCTGTAACTACTTTAATGTCTTTGGGTTTTTCCTTGTTGTTTGGAAATGATATTGTCAAATTGTTTTTGGATGATGTTTATTATGGTTGCGGTTATAAATCTGATGGTTTTATCATATTGGATATTGTTCCTGATGATAGTTTTTCTTTAGTCATAAGTTCTAATTCATCGCAAGATGATATAAGATGGTGGCATTCTAGACTTGGACATGTGGGCCAAGATCACTTAAATCATCTTGCTAAGGCTGGATTGTTGGGTAAAATAGAAAAGTCTATTTTACCTAAATGTGTTTCTTGTCTAGAAGAAAATAGTACTAGAAAACCATTCGGAACTAGAACTAGAGCCAAATTTTTATTAGATTTAATTCATTCTGATATATGTGGCCCAATGAATATGAGGGCAAGACATGGTGCTTATTATTTCATCACATTTATTGATGCCTATTCGAGATATAGTCTGATATATCTGATTTCTCACAAGTCAGAAGTATTGAATTGCTTCATGACATGGTTAGACCTATGATGGCAGAGGCAAATTTGCCAATTTTGTATTATGGAGATGCGCTCCTAACTGCTGCATATATTTTTAACCATGTGCCCTCTAAATCTATTACAACCACCCCTTATGAAATATGGACAAATCAGAAATCCGATCTATCATATTTTAAGCCATGAGAGTGTGCATCTTATATCCATTCTACCTCAAGTGCTTTCGGTAAATTAGGACCGAGAGGTAGAAAAAGTATCTTTATAAGGTATCCTGTGGTATCTAAAGGATATGTGTTCATTAGTGAACTAGACAATGGATATGTAACAGAAATTGAGTCACGTGATGTCACTTTTTTAGAGAATGAGTTTTCTAAATTGAAAGAGGTTAGCGATAACCTTGATCTTTATGAAATAGTTAAACCAGAGCATTCTGGATCTATTCTTCCGAGTGGGAGAATTAAGACAAAAAGTTATGACTTTCCATCTCAATGAGGTTCGAAAGATGTTCGTCCAAATCTTGAAAGGCTTATGGTTCCTTATTCCAATGGGAGTACATAACTTCCACCTAGTAGTAGTACGATTCCTAGATACGATGAATACATGAGAGATGTTTATCAAAATCAGAAATTCTATAGGTCTAGTAGAACTAGCATACCTCGTTGACAATTTGTTATCAAAGGTGAGGCTAATGCCTCCTTAATGTCACTGAAAAAGTTTGGTAATTCGGGTGAAGTTCTACTAACCATACTTTAGGATGTAGATGAACCCAAAAATATTTCTGAAGCTCTGTCATCTCCACAAAATGATGTAAGGCTATTGGGAACAAGTGGGTTCTCAAAGTCAAGCGTAATGCAGATGGCAGTATCGAAAGATACAAAGTTCATTTAGTTGCACAGGAATTTAGACAACAGAAAGGAATAGACTATGAGGAGACTTTTGCTCTTGTTGTTAGATTCATGTCCATTAGGGTCATTTGGCAGTAGTCGCTAACATGAATCTAGAATTACATCAGATGAATGTTAAGACTACTTTTCTCCACGGAGAATTGGATGAAGTAATCTATATGATTCAGCCAGAGGGCTACATTAAAAAAGGCTACGAACAAAAAGTTTGCAAATTGATTAGATCAATTTATGGCTTTAAACAATCTTCTAGACAATGGTATATTCACTTTCATAATACTATCATGTCAAATAGTTTTGTTATGATAGACAAAGATCATTATGTGTATGTTAAGCGATCAGGTAAGAAATTTGTCATCATCATTTTGTATGTTGATGACATTTTCTAAGCCTCAAATGACATGGGACTACTTGTCGAAATCAAAAATTGGTTTTCTTCTAATTTTGATATGAAAGACACGGGAGAAGCTGATTACATACTCGGAGTTAAGATTTTGAGGAATCGTTTGAAAAGAATATTGTTTCTTTCACAAGAGACATATATTCGTAAAGTAGTAAAATATTTTAATTGTAATAACAGCAATCCAAAGTATGTTCCATTAGTTAAAGGTCATAATTTGAACAAAGACCAATGTCCAATCACAGTTGAACAGAAAAAGAATATGGAAAAGATTCCTTATACCAATGCAGTTGGATGTCTTATTTATGCAATATTGTGTACGATACCTGATATCTGCTATGCTGTGGGTATTGTAAGCAGATATCAATCTAATCGTGGTATATCTCACTGGATAACCATCAAGAGAATTTAAAATATTTCAATATTACTGCAAAATATTCCCTATGCTATCAAGGTAGAGACCTGAAGCTGAAGGGATACACTGACGCTGATTGGGGGGGTGACATGGATAAGAAAAAATCTACATCCAGCTTTTCTTTCCTGTTGGGAGGGGCTGCCATTTCATGGAGTAGCAAGAAATAGTCTTGCATATCCCTCTCAACGATGGAAGCCGAATATATAGCTTCAGCTCATGTTGCTCAGGAGGCGGTATGGCTGTAGAGATTCTTGAATCACATGTCCCTAATTAACTCAGTAGAACTAGTGTGTTTATTCTACGATAATGAGGCGGCTATAACTTATGCTATGGATCTGCATTTTCATAGTAGAGCTAAACATATAGACATTAAGTTTTATTTTGTTAGAAATTTAGTAAAACAAAAAGAGTTGTGTATGGAACAAATATCTACGCAAGATATGGTTGCAGATCTAATGACTAAAGCGTTATCTCGAGAAGTATTCGAGAAACATGTAAAGTCATTACGTTTGCGATGGTTTCAATATTAATAAAGAAGTTTTGTTTTTGGCAATATGGATAATCTTGCATAACATGTCAGATAGAAAAGTAGCCCACTCACACAGGTATTTACCTTAGTGGGAGTCAAATGTGTTGATTCTTGATTGAGATGAGGCAGCTATTGGATATTTTAGATGTGCAATATCCTACGACAATAATGCCGTCTTGCAGAGGAAGCAAAATTTGTAACGAGATACAATAATAAGTTAATGTATTTTGTTTTTCTATAATCCATATGATAAGAATTAAGTAGAACTTATCATACCCTCTTTCTTAAAACTTAAAGTTAAGCTGTGGCTATGAATTTAGTATGGTGTTGATTGACATGTGTTCCTATTCATTAGAATTTACACTATAACACGAGAATATGTATCTTGTATGATGTTCGACCATTGGATAGGATAAAAATGTTCATTGATTTCACAATCCTTGGTGTGAGACTGCGTGTTGAGAACTGTGGTTCCCGATATTTGCCCTTAAGATCCTAAACATATTCTGGAAGTATGATTTAGTGCTGCTAGCTTGGAAAGTCCATGAAAAGGTCATGAAATATTGATTCGACCTGGCAGGGCTGACTAGAAAAGCAGGCTAAATCATTATGGAAAGAATATAGTTAAGGGAGAAGGAACTCTGTCCATCACATTTTGAGATTCATTGTTCAGGTGCACCAATTATATTGAAAAGTATAATAGTGAACACGAATAAAATTGTTTGAAATCATTGTGTGAACAATGGAATGTGACATGAGTCCTGGGGTAAAAACACACTTTATTATATGTGAATGTCGAGATGCTATTATTCAATTAGCTCATGTGTCAGTGCTTCTAAATTTTAGCTCAATAGACTTGACGTGTACTGGTCGCACGATCGCCTATATAAAAATCATTATATGTACATCGTTAACTGTGGTCAATAATGAATGAGTGTAAAGTTTATGGAATTGGGCCCAAATAAATCCATTATTGATTGTGATCGAGAATGGATGAGTGGGAGATTGTTGAGCTTTGGACCCAATGGGCTTGGTCAAATGGACCGACCCAGCAGCAAAAAAAAGGGGGGAAAAGGGCAAGATGATGTCAGCACTTACGTTACGTCAGCACTAACATCATCAAGTCTGGGTGGTAGCTTGCATGGCTGGGCCTACTTGCATGGCAGCCACCCAGTTGCTGATGTAGGCGGTACGATCCCTATATAAAGGGATCTTTGGGTGACTAATTCGCACTTTTGCCATGCCAGAGAATTACACTCAGAAACGAAATTACGATTTAGTACTATAACTTTTGGTCCAATCATGGATTCAGGCTTTGATTAGTTGCGTGATCGAGTTTCGACCGACAACTCACCAACAACGTTGCGAGACTTCGTGTGCTCACGCTTCAACAAGTAAGTGGGTTAATTTAGCTTAATTTGTGTTTTAATTAAGCTTGATTAATTATGTAATTATTTGTTAATTACACGGGAAAAGCCAACAATTTTAAATATTAAACTACTTGATGTATTTGAATAGAAATTCTTGCGAAGCGTGAATGTAGAAGACAATGGCTATCATTTGACCATCCATCTTTATAGAGCATAAGTGCGAGAAGATTCTCCTCCGTTAATTTCTTGGGCTCGGACGATAATGGTCTTGTCGCTATTTTCAAGAGCTACATCACGTAATTCACAGCATAGTTATAGCCATAGTTTTCAATTTCCGAAAGCACGTACGACTAGGGTTTGGGGTTTGGTTCTACCGGACAATTTCCAGTTCAGCCAGCCAAAATTGTGGTATGGTTAATCCAAAAATTTCAGGTATAACGAAAAAGCCCATGACAAAGGTGAAATTTCCTCGCCAGGATTATTTATATCTCCTTCGCCGAGTTGCGATCCATGATGTTTCCGATGTGGGAATATTGATAATGCTATTGGCCATTGAGGACACACTTCACGGGCTTCCAACTAAAAGCCCAAGACATAAAAATTTATTCAAAGTGTTAATAAAAATTAGGGAAAATTACCCTGAGGTCCCTTGGGTTTGCGAAAATTCGTGTTTTAGCCCCCCTATTTTTTTTTATTATCATTCAACCCTTGAATCTTGTCAAAAGTGTATAATTTAGCCCCTGTCGCCGGAATCCGGCGATTTCTCCGGCGAAATGGCACCTAAGATTACTAAAATACCATTTTCCTTTGAAAAGTAAAAAAATAAATTGAAACACAATAATAATTCGTATTGAGCTGATATTTTTCATAATGCATCCTAAAAATATACATGATTTACGTAAAATATTTCAGAAATTTTGGAGACACAGAAGTATTTTTTTTTTATTTTCCAACGTGCCAAAATATTGTAAAATCATATAAAATAGAAAAATTGACTAATTGGGCTGAAACTTGTCCCATGTGTTCTTAAGCATATTTAGTGAATTTAGGGCCTAAAACTTGTTCTATGTTTCCTTTAGCTTCTTTACTAAAGACTCCATCTTTAGTAAAAAAACTCTATATTTTTTGTATCCGCAGACTTTTTCAAAATTGGCTCACAAGAATCCAGACTTTTAGATTCCTAAATTCATTAAATATGCTAAAAGACACATGGAACAAGTTTCAGCCCAATTAAATAAATTTTCTATTTTACATGATTTTACAAAATTTTGGCACGTTGAAAAATAAAAAAAATACTTTTGTACCTCAAAAATTTCTGAAATATTTTATACAAATCTTGCATATTTTTAGGATACTTCATGAAAAATTTCAGCTCAATACAAATTACGATTGTGTTTCAATTTATTTTTTTGCTTTTTAAAGAAAAAGGGTATTTTAGTAATCTTAGGTGCCATTTCGCCGGAGAAATCGCCGGATTCCGGCGACAGGGGCTAAATTATACACTTTTGACAAGATTCAAGGGTTGAATGATAATAAAAAAAATAGGGGGGCTAAAACACGAATTTTCGCAAACCCGAGGGGCCTGAGGGTAATTTTTCCTAAAAATTAACTTATTAAGTTCTAAGCTCGGTTAACAACGCCGACTTAATTTCGTATCAATGATTTGGTGGTAGGTAATTAATACATGCGCACATGATTTAAAAATTGTCAAGAAAATCAAGTAATCAAGTAATTACCTAATTTGAATTGTCAAGTAATTTTATGTAATAATATTTAGGTCGTTTGATTTTTATGAAATTTTAAGAGATATAATATGAAATGTATATCTATACGGTGAACGGTGAAATTATGTTAAATTTTTTTTATTCTACCACCGGTATAATCGGTAATACCGATATTACGAAATTTCGGGCAGAATCGATATGACCTCTGAAATGGTATTGAAAACTATGGTTATAGCTCCTGTTGTTTTTGCGGGCCCTTCACGTACAAAGCATCGCGGCACATTGCTTGGGACGTCACTTAAAGCAAAGGGTGATTAAGGATTAATGATGAAGGAGAGAACAAGAGAATTTGGTCTCCACCGTGTGGATTTTTATAAGGGCAAATTACCCTCAGGTCCCTGGTCTTTACATTATTCTCCTATTGGGTCCCTCCTTTGTCATAAATGAGTATCAAGTCCATGTTTTATTCAAAAATGTTTGTCTCGGGTCCCCACCGACCAAATCAGATTATTTTTTTAATTTTTTGTCATGTGAAATGACTATTTTACCCTTTACAAAATGACAAATTTCATCATATTTTTGTCGTTTTGTGAAGGATAAAATAGTCATTTCACATGACAAAAAATTAAAAAAAAAGTCCGATTTGGTCGGTGGGGACCCGAGACAAACATTTTTGAATAAAACAGGGACTTGATACTCATTTATGTAACAGGAGGGACCCAATAGGAGATTTCGATAAAGACCAGGGACCTGAGGATAATTTGCCCTTTTTATAAAGATCCCAAGGGCAGTTTTGAGATTTTTTTTAAATTTATTTTCTTTTGTTGACACACAAGACAAATTAGTTTCCAGTTGGATTCAGATTTAAATTATCCTCCTTGCCAAAGGATCCAACGTCATATTCTTTTTTCTGCTTAAAAATTGCACATTTTTCCCCATACATGGAGAGAATTAATTAAGACCGATCATCAACTATTTCATATTATTTCCGAATGTTATATATATATATATATATATATTTTGAGGATAAATTACATCTGGCCCCCTCGGATTTGATATATTTAACGCTGGCACCTCTGCTATTCTAAAATCGATTAAAAAACCGATCATATTTCATATTATTTCAGAATGTTATATATATATATATATATTTATTTATTTTAAGGAGCACATTAGTTTTTTTGTTTGTTTTAATAGAAGGATATTTCTGTCATTTCTCCTGCCTCCTTGTCGGAGAAATACTCCTATTCCGACATGAGGGGCTGAATCGTATAATTTCTCCAAACAGAAAGAATTTTTTAATCAATTTTAGAATAGCAAGAGTGCCAGCGTTAAATACACAAAACTCGAGGGAGTTAAATATAATTTACCTTATTTTAACTATTCATTACATTTGAAAAAATGTTCATTATTAAATACTGAAAAGTTTGTTTAAACGCAGGGCTATCCAATAGTTGACAATCTTTTAGTTTGATATTAGACAATAGGTGTTAGAACTTTTTTTTTCGTTGTTTGGTTAACTTACAGACTGAAGTTCTTTTAAACATATTGTTTGCAATGATATCTTTAGATGCAAAGAAACCAATGGGTTTATCCTAGTTTTGGCAGGTTATTAATTTATGTTTACTGCAAAAAATACAACGATTATATACTATAGACCAAAACACCAATTTTTCATTATTTGTTACCTTTTTCATGTTCTCCTCAAGTCAACCAGCCATAATTTTTTAGAGGTAAAATATATCTTCGTTCATAGCTCAAATATGAATAATAGTATCATCCAGAACCATTATACAGCGAGAAAAAAACAAGCAAAAGCGAGGAGTTTTCCCGTCCCCAGGTACAAGGTTGTAACTTGTAAGTTGCAACGTGGGCCTCAATAAAATTGTAGAGAAGAATTAATTATAAGAAAATAAAGAACCCTAAAAAACGTAACAAATCATAAAAAAACCTTTCAATAAAATAATCCATGTTGCAACAATTTTCCGCTTATAATAGATTTGGACGGCGGACAGAAAGCCCTAGATTTGGACAGAGACATCACATGACATTTATATAAAAAAACTTAAGAAACATTTCGTTTCTCTCAATTAGTTCTCCTAAGAAGTTAAAGTTCTATCACACTTACATTTTTTGATTGATTTATCGATTTTCTTAAAACCTAATAAAGTAATTGCAATTTTTTGCCAAATAAAGCAGTAAGATTATTAGTTAATGTCATGTACATTTCATCTACAAGTGGTTCCTCCTCTGTAAAATAAGAATTTTAATATTTCAATATTCCCATAATTTATGTAGCTATTCGAGAAGTCAACCAATTTTTTTTTATAAGCGCAATTTAACCCATTTCAGTACTCAAGTTATTCGCTATTTCAAATCCCAAGTTGTTCGCTATTTCAAATCCCAAGTTGTTCAAAATGATGTAATTGTTACAAAATATATCTACATATTGCGCATTGTATTATTGTTGTCATTTGTTTTGTGATTGGTTCTTCTGTTTTTTTAGTTCTGAACCCAAAATTTATTTAGCTTAATATAAAAATTTCACTACTTGGATTAAATGTTTATTAATAAATAAATATTTTCTCAAATACATTCGACAATGTTTGACTTGAAAAAAATTCACTGAAAAATCGGCAACACATATATCACGCCCTATAATTAGGCACTCTATACATGAATTAAATCAAATTAAATTTACCTATTTACATTTTTCATCTTTAGTAAGAGGTTGTACTTTTAGTTTGGTTTTTATAAGTAGCCTTATAAATCGTTATTATATAAAAGATTGTAAAAAAGTATTGCCCAAATATAAGAAGATAAATTTGACCGACGTCATTTGGCCCCACGAAACTCATAAACTAGCTCCGGCCATGCGTCCCATGATTTTAGCTCTAAATTTGTTTTAACCGAGGATTGCTGAAAGCAACTTGAATTTCGTTGACGTATACTCCTTATACATAATAACTTGTATTTGTACATTGGCATCAAATATTTTTTAACCAAAATATCAGCATATTGTACTTTCATGCTTTATATTCAAAGCTTATAATTAAATTGTAATAATTTAAGCTAATTAACTAGCTTAATTAATCACATATTAAATTTTCTTATATAAATATAAATATAAATATGAGGATCAGTATAGGAGATCTTTGGCTTGGCTTGCTTTAGGTAATGACATAGTAGTTCAGTCACCATAGTAAGACTTGAGGCATAGTTTCTTATATGGCCAATATATCATTGTATTTTTTTATATTACAGTGATTATGGTCTCGTCCGGCAGATATAAAATTTTAAATGTATAACTTCTCTAATCTCTCGATTATTACCATACGCGTAAACACATCATTTATATTTAGGCCATAGTTTCGAGGAAAATATACTAAACGTCTCAAGTTCCTATGCTTGTACGAAAAGGTTACTTAAAAGAACAAGTAAGAGCTGACTTTCGCCATTAATTACATAACCCTGACGCCATGTTCCAGTTCTCGGAAATGGTTGACTCTACTTCACTTGCAAACAAACAGCACCTGACAAAACCCTAGATTCTCAATCTTCCCTCAACTCCCCTCGTCTCCCATCTCCCAATAGCTCGCAAAGATGGCCGCCTGGACAGCAATCACATTCTTCATACTTTCTAAATTGATGTTTCTGTCTATTACCAAAGCGGACATTAACCAGGTCATGGGCTCCCTGTGTTCAGGATCCGACAGTACCACCGCGTCGGATCGATACAAGGCCGATCTGGCCTCCCTCATGGATTCATTATCCTTCAACGCACCAGCCCGAGGAGGGTTTTACACGAAGGAGGTTTCGGGCAGGGTCTATGGCCTTGTACAATGCAGACCCGACCTGTCGGATGCAGACTGCCGGAGTTGCATCAGAAACCTGACGACTGTAACAAACTGCATTACTAGCAAGAACTCGACGATCTGGCTTACTTGGTGCTTCTTACGCTACTCGAACTCGAGCTTTTTCGGCATGTGGGACCAATCCGCAGTGGCTATCACCAATTATTCGGATTATGATGATCAGGATGTCGTGGCCCGAGGGCTAGACTTCATGAGCCAGCTTGCTGTCACTGCGCCGACACAGCGGTTGATGTTTCAGGTGTCGGTTTTGGATGTCGGAGAGTATGGGAAGAGGTACGGAATGGCTCAATGCACGAGGGATATAAGTAGTAGTGACTGCGGGAGCTGCTTGAATTATCAGCTGACGAATTTTAGGACAACGGTTGGAAACAAAAGAAATTGGGCGATTTATGGGTCTAGTTGTAGCTTTCAGTACCATGATTACCAATTCTACTTCAACTTCTCCTTGACATCCAATGAAGGTTGGTTTCGTGAATTCTTACATATTGTCACACCGATGGTTCCAATGAGAGTGATGTATATGTTAAGAAGTCTTGAAAAATCAATACATGCATCGTTTTAAATTGTAAGAAAAAAAATTAGTTTGAGAACGGGTTAATCACGTAACACATTGTTGTTCACACGACCTCCGTCCTTTTGAGATAGGTGCTGAAATTACCAAGAAACATCCAACTACCCATAGCCATTTGATTCTTTGCAATGGTTTCCGAATTCTCAACACGTCCTTTCTGTTGTCACTTGAGTGAGGCTTCGTGGGCTTATATGTTTACTATCTGAACTGACTCGGGTTTTTATTTCTGGTTATTAAATTACAGGGTCTACCGGCTTGTCACCTTCTCAAGTTGTTGTGTTCCTGATCTCCACGATGATCCTTTCCAAGTTTGTTCTTTAGCCGTTAATGAACTCTTTTGTGTTCCACGAGATGAATGCTCAAAGTCAATGGCCAGCAAGTAGCTATAATTTTTCCATTCCTACTTTAATATTTGACTATCTATTGTCGGCAATGGTAGATTGCATATTGGCTGAGGTCAACTGTGGATGTTAATATCAATTTTTTTTTCATTAAGTTTATGGCTCTTCAGATTTACCAAGTATCTTAGATTTTTTTGTGTGGATATATTCTTGTTTTTTTATGATTATAGAAAATTTAATTTAGCAAGATTTGATAATTTTTAATAATTAAGTTATCATTTTTTAGAATCGATCAATATTGAATCATATTTAAAATATAATTTTTTAACGTTGTTTTTAACGTGAATGAGGCTTGAACGCAAGATCACATCTCGTTCTTTAAGACTTGGTAAATAACTCAATACTTTTTTAATTTTTTGATTATGTATTTGAGGTCAAATGAGTAATCATCAATTTTGGATCCTATCAAGCGTGGACTATCCACTCATGGGCTTTCTCCTTTTTATACTCCTCTAAGCGTGGGCCCTTACTTTCTATGTATAGCCGGCCAGTAGGCCATAACTTTTCCTTCCGGGAGGCGTTTTTGTCCAGTCAAACTGTTATTTGGAAGATTATGTGGGGACAAATAAACATGCTTTTGTATGGTCGTGTGAGTTATATGGTAATATTGTGTTGTTATGTGGGCTTTGAGTCCAGTTGTCATGTTCTTTTATTCCTTGTATGATTTTTAGGGTTCTTAAAAATGATCCGGAGGCTGATCTGGATTTGGGTTCGACCTTTGAGTTGACCATTCCGATCGGTCCAATTGCTCGTTGGATCAATTTTTTTCTCTTTTATTAATTTTTATTTTTTGAAATATATATAGGTATATAAGTAAATAATTTGTGTAATAAACTAATAATAACATATAAACATACCAATTTTTATAAACTATATCAAATAAGGTATCCATATAAATAGATAATCTCGAATTGAAGATAAAACCATTAAAAAAATAAATATTTTTCTGGTCGAACCATTTGGCGAGACTAGATTTTTTGGGCAAACCGTTCAGTCTGACCAGAAATTGGGCGTTTCGCAGGTTTACCATCTTTCTATGTAAACCCAGGATATTATGGGTCATGATTTGTGGTTCGATCAGTCAAACTACCGGTCAAACCGTGTTTTTTAAAACCTTGATGATTTTGAGCCTTATGCATTCTAGTTAGTTTTTCTAGTCAGTTGTTGAGTTAATTTTTAAGAATAAGTTTCTTATCTATAAGAACTTCGAGAACAACGTGAGATGATATGTGAAATTGTAATGAAAAAGATTAACCAAGTTGGTTAATTAATTCTCTCTTCAACCTCTCACTTTTCTACTCTGTCTTATCCCCATTTCTTTTGTTTATCCGTTTCCACGATTCCCTAGAAATCTCTACTAAAATGTTCTTGGGTCGTTCTTGGCCATAGGTTAAAGTTCAAGTGATTCACCATGTTTTATAAACTGTTTGCTTAGTCTCCTTCTCTGGTGGGAAAGAAGCCAGGGCATCTTCTGCGATTATCTGAGTTGCATCGTGTTAGAATGACAAGGTTCTTGACCTTGTTGAAAGAATATGGGATAAATAAAGAGAAAAAAATATAAAGAGAGATAGAGAGAAGAATGAAGAAATGAATATTCTTGAGAATGATGAATGCACTCAAATGCCGATTACATCAAAGATATACAATACTTTTCACTAACTAACTAACTCTCTTTCCCACTTCAGCTAACAATTATAAATAACTCTATCTGAACAATAACACATTTGCTGACGCGATAAGTCTAAAGCCTTCTACCAATAATATTTTGCCATGTCATAAGTCACTATCAACTCAGTGTTTCTAGACGACCAGTCGTTTATGTCAATACTCACTAATTGTTTGAAGAAATATTCGTAACAATCCCCACTGCTTGAAAACTTCCTTGTCCTCAAGGATGATATGATTGATTCAACTGCCTAACATTTGAAAACTGAGTCATGATGGCTGCAGAATCTTCCCACGCCAATTTATTCTTATCCAAGTTGGCCTTACGTATCAAAACCTATACTACATACACCTTGTCAAGCCTAACCACCTAACGACCAACCACAACTACTAGCTTAAACTTTAATTGTTCTTTCGTTATAGATAGAGGTGGACTGCTGATCAAAAACCCTCCGTGCTCTACCTTCTTCTTGAGTAAGGACATGTGAAAATGTGGTGAATGTTGCAAGTCTGATGCAACTATAATATATATACCACATTACCAATCTTGGCCAAAATAGGGAATGTACCATAATACTTGACTAAGAGCTTCAAATTCTTTTGTACTACAAATGAGATCTATTTGTATGTCCTTAATTTTAAATAGACCAGATTACCAACTTTAAACACTCTCTCTAACCTCTTCTTATCTGCAAATAATTTCATCCGTTCTTGAGCTTGCTATAGATTATTTTTAACACTCCATCTATCAATGCCTATTTGGTAACTAAATTAACAACCATACATAAGTTTAAATGGAGAAAACTTGAGAGACAACTGGTAATGGCAACTATACCAATATTTTGCTAGACAAAGCATTGCTCCCTGCCTACAACTTTCAAGAAACATATACTTCATAAATAATTTTCCAGGCATTAGTTGAGCCTCTCAATTTGGCCATTAGATTATGGGTGATAAATTGACCTCAGGTGAAAAGTCATCCCTAGTACTTGAATAAAGGCTTCCCAAATATTTCTTTTAGGAAATAATGCTATTAGGAAATCCATGTAATTTGCAGATCAAATAAAAGTTTCCCAACTTGTAAGACCATGAATGGATGTGCTAATAGAATAAAGAGAGCATAAGTAATGAAATAATCGACCACAACCAAAATAGTATCTTTACTTCTTGATTGAGGCAAACCCTCGACAAAGTCCATAACTGTACTTCTCCAAGATCTTTTAGGTATTACTTAAGTAAGATTCTCTGATTTACACATCTGACAAGTGTCACAATATCATACCCATTCTTTGACATTCTTCTTCTTCGATCTCTTTACAAAGAAGTACTTTTTGATGTTCTTATATGTTATCAAACTCCCAAAATGGCCATAGTAGCTGAATTATGTAGTTGTTGGAAAATTTCCTACCTCAGAGAGGCTACACTTTCTACGAACACTCTCCCCTTAAATTGCACTATTCATTATTTCAGAGTATAGTATTACACATTATCAGGAGAAAGATCCAAAGATAGATCGCAACAATTGCAGCACCTCCTCATCAACTGCATAACTGGCTTCAGCTTGTGATAACTACTCGAGAATCACAGTGATGATAGCTAAAACCACAGTGGTGATAGCTGAACTCTCCAACAACTCAACTGTGTAAGACAAATGCCAACAAATTTTTTCTTCTCTTTGATATTCAGTAACAAAGTCCAATCTTATCAACCTAGAAATACCCTTTTTATATAGGTTGGTATGGACCTTCTATTCAAGTAAGTACTTTAAGTTCTGGTAGTCAATCCTCATGAAAAAATTCCTGTCTTCCAAGTAGTGTCTCTACTTTACCATAGCGAGCAATAAAGACATCAGTTCCTTCTCATATAGTGGAAGAATAATATTGCAAGATCCCAAAACTTCACTTAAATACGTGATTAATCTTCCATGCTGAGATAAAATTATACTAAGTCATAATCTAAAGTTATCTATTTTCAAAACAAAAACTTGTGTAAAATTTGGATAAGCCAGTACTGATGCCATCTTTCTTCAAAAGGTTGAACAAGGGCCGAGCTATCATAGTATATCCATAAATAAATTAGTTATAGTAACTTGTTAAACCTAAAAAATCTTTTTATTTCCTTCACGTTGGAGGGCACTAATGAATTATGCATGGCTATAATCTTCTTAGATCCATGTTAACTCCTTCCTCAGAGATGATATGGACCAGATAATCTATCAGAAAATCATAATTAGACAACTTAATATAAAACTATCTCTCTACTAAAGATAAACAACCTTTTGCAAATGTTCTAGATTTTTAGGAACATTAGCACTATAGACTAAGATGTCATAAAAAAAATATTAGAACAAACTTCGTGAGATAGAGACCAATATTTTGTCCATCACATATTAGAATGTTGTAGGAGCATTAGTAAGACTAAGTGGCATTACCAAGAACTTATAATGACCATAGTGAGTTTGAAATGCTATGTTTGAGATATCGTCCTCCTTCATTTTGATCTGGTGATAGCCAACCCTTGGATCTGACTTGAAGAACACCTTAGCTCCTTGTAGATCATTTATTATGTGAATGAGATACTTACTCTTGATGGTCTTGTTGTTCAATTAAAAATAATCCACACACATTTGCCAAGTTCCATATTTTTTTTAACCAACAAGATTGGTGAAACAAAATGGCTTTCATTTTCTTGGATGAACTTCGACTTCAAGAGAGCTTCCACTTGTTTTTTACTCTCCTCTTTTTGTAAATGTGGGTACTTATAAGGACGAAATGATATAGCGACGCTTCTTGGGACCAAAGAAATTCCATTATCATAACATCTTGGAGGAGGTAAACCATTTGGGTCGTAAAATATTCCCTAGTTAAATTATAGCAATTCCCTAAGCTTCAACTTGATTTTTCTGCCAAAAGCCTGTCTAAACGCCTCTTTGAATTTTAGATTATGCTCTTCTGCTGCATAGAATTCTCTAATTATCACAGCTTCACACCAAGACATCAATATGAACTTGTGCACTTAACTCTTGTACAACTTCTGATCCAATGTAGAAGCAGATATACAACTAAGCTCTACAACTATCTCAACTATAGAGCTGCAATATCCCTTTGACACAATCTCTCTTCCCTTATTTTAGATGATATAGCTTAAGCCTTCATAAAGTCAAAGAGTACTAGATTGTACTCTTGCACCTGATCTGTGCCTAAGACAAAATCATACTTGCCAAGTTTCAAAATAAATTTTTGGGTAAATTATATCTAGCCCCCTGTAGTTTGGGAAATTTAACTCTTGCCCCCCTCATTTGCAATTCGATTAAAAAACCCCTTTAGTATGACAAAATTATACCATTTGACCCCTGAAACCAGAAACGGAGAATTTTTCGGTGAGAGATCTTATGAAAAGACAAAAGTACCCTTGATCAAAAAAACAAAAAAAATTTCTCTCCAGAAGAGGAGAGGAAGAAGAGGAAAGAAGGAGGAGGAGGAGGGAAGAAGAGGGGAGAGGAGGGGGGGGGAGGAGGGCAGAGGAGGAGGAGGGTGGAGAAGAAAGAGGAAGAGAAAGGAGGAAGGGGGAAGAGGAGAGAGAGTATTTTTAGGTCAGGGGTATATTTGTCTTTTCCCATGGCCTCTCGCCGGAAAATTCTCCGGTTCCGGCTTCAGGAGCCAAATGGTACAATTTTGTCATATTAAAGGGGCTTTTTAATCGAATTGCAAATGAAGGGGGAGCCAAAGTTAAATTTCACAAATCACAGGGGCCAGATGTAATTTACCCTAAATTTTTTCCAATCATTGTCCAATGAACTCTAGTCCACATCCGCGTACAAGAGATCTTTGACCTATCAGCTGAAGAGATGATTATTCTTCTAGTCTCCACCTCTTCTAGACACAACTTCCGCACCAATCTCACGTTCATGAAATTAGTAGTGTTTCATGTATCCATAAAAATCAAGATCGGTCTATTTTTAACTTGTCCCTTCAGCTTGACAGTACTATTACCAGAATGATCAAATGAGTATTATTGAGAATGATCAATTTAATAGAACGTCGATTACATCAGAATTGTAGTATTTATACGATATTTATCACTTAGTGAAATTCTTTTTTCCACCTCAGCTAAAGTTGTAACTAACTCTATGGCTACTAATATTTGTGCCTTTTGTTGAGTGACCATTTGGTCCAGTGACATTGAGATGAGACGGAGTGGGATGAGGTCCAGGATTCGACTCCTGGCATAAACATTTCTGATGTAATAGAATATGATTTAGAATATTATCTAAAAAAAATATTTGTGCCTTTTGCTGAAATGGCAAGTTTTGAAGTCTTCTACCAATAAAAACTCACCATGTCATAATAAGTCTCTGTCTACTCAGATCTTCTACTTCATTTTTTTTTAACACCTCGGCGTCCAGGCGGTCCAGCTTGCTTCCCCGGACCGAAACCTCAGCTCCCCCGCCCTACACCAAAACCCCGAAGCTCCCGGAGCCAGACTTCCGGTAACCGGCCGCAGATCAGCTCCGCTAGTCTAAGTACGATGATTTCTTCGCGATGCATCGGTTCATTGTCCTGGCGGGTACTGCCCCTAACGTTGTCACATACAATTTGGTGTTCCAGACCTAGATTTATTTGAAGGATTTTGATCTAACGGTTGGTGGGCAGGGCATTGGAGTTGAGATGGGAGATGGGGAGAAGGCTGATGTTGTCGCGGATCATGTGGCGGAGGATGGGCCGGTACATGGGTGATTGATGAATGCTTTTTTTTTTTTTAGAGGAACGGATGTTTAGGATGAGCAATGTTGAATATAGATCGGGTTTGGATGCGCTCGGCGCTCGCTTAGTATGTCGTTAAAGATTGTTTGGCTGGATGTTGAGGGACCATGACAATGCTATGAAGTTGAGTGTGAACTCGGAGAGCTTTAATGCTATGTAGATGGTTTTCAGGAAGATGGGAGTCTTATAGATGTTCTCCAGAATCTAGATGTGAGAGGTTATTCGACAATTTGATTGATCGGTTGTGTGCAAATGGGTTGTTGGTTCAGGCAGGGGAAGTTTATGGCGAGATGGATGGAAGATGAGTTAATCCAGATGAGGATATATTTGGTGTGTTGGACACTTTCTTAAAAAAACAAAAAAAAGGTTGAACGGATGATTTCTTCGCGCTGAGAAAGGAAGGAAGAGAAGAGGTTTCGCGGATGTTTACAACCTACAAGTTCATGATATTGGCCATTGAGTGATGCCGGGAGATTGGATGAGATGGTTAAATGGTTGATGAGAAGTTAGATGATGAGAACTGAGAAAGGAAGGAAGAGAGAGGTTTTGGGGAAGCTTATGGAGTAGAATGCGAGGCAGAAGGCTGAGACTAGAATGCTTATAGAGAAATTGACAAAAGTGAGGCTAAAAAGAAAGATACTAGGGATGCGTTTGCCTAGAATGAGACTTTCCGAACATTAATTAGGTACTACAAGTTCAAATTGGTGTCTTGTTCAAATTCAACAAAGGTTCAGAATTGGTCAGATTTATCTTTACTAATATTATCGCATACTTGAACAAGGTACAGAAGCATATATATGGTTGATTAATCATTGAATGTTGAGACAGACGTGAAACGCGTGCCTCCAAAAATTGCAGACGGAACAAGTTGAGGAAGATTAGACAAAGGAAACCACCCTTTTCAACTAGATCGAAACACCAGCTGTAGACTTATCGGATGTCAGAAGGCTAATTTCCAATCCAGATGTTGAAGAGTGGTCAGAAGCTGAATTTACAAAGAATGGAGCCCTCAACAACTGTGGAAGGTTCATTGACTTGCTCCCAAGCATGAGCACGACTTGTGACATGCTCGGTCTTAAAGCTGGATCATCTTGAGCACAAAGCAATGCAATGTGTATCCATCTCAACACCTCACTTGTCGGGCAGTCGCCAATTATGTTCTGGTCCATGAAATCATTCCCGTTCCCCTCATTCCACAGCTCCCATGCCTGATAAGTTTTGCGCACTCAATTACACATAGGAGAACTTCTAGCAAATTATACAAACTCGAAGTAGAATTGGTTCAGGAAATTGTTACATGTGATAGAAGGCCCTGGCCTTGCTCGTGATTGTAGAATCCTCTGTTCTTTTTCCCGGATATGATCTCTATCATCAGAATCCCAAAGCTATAGACATCCGACTTCGTTGAAATCAATCCTTCTAGAGCATATTCAGGTGCCATGTATCCACTGTTTCAAACAAGTTTTACATATTTTATCAAAGGAGTACGAAACTGAAGTCTAAAAGATGTGTCGGAAAATGCTTACTAAGTTCCGACGACTCTGTCAGTGTTTGCTTCAACCTCATTTCCTCCAAAGATTCTTGCAGTACCAAAGTCGGATATTTTGGGATTCATGTCATTATCTAACAATATGTTACTCGCTTTCATGTCCCTGTGGATGATTTTTAAGCGGGAGTCTTCATGTAAATATACGAGCCCCCTTGCAGTTCCGCTTATAACGTTTGAACGCCTGGCCCAGTCGAGTTCCTTGCATCTTATTGGATCTGTGTTGTCATAGAAAGTGGAAGGAAGTTTTTGAAAACTGATACTTACTTAGGCTAACGAAACTCGAGGCCAGACCTAATGGGGAGCTCACCGAAGAGGAAGACATCAAGACTCGTATTTGGTAAGTACTCATAGACAAGAAGATTTTCATTTCCTTCCCAGCTATATCCCAATAGCCTGACAAGATTCTTATGCTGAAGTTTGGCTATTACCATCACCTCATTCCTGAACTCGTCAACACCTTGCTTTGATGTCAGTGAGAGCTTCTTCACTGCTATTTCATTTCCATCTGGAAGCTTCCCCTAAAAGCATTTGTCCCATATTGTTACATTGCAGGTCTCATTTCAAGATGACAGTAAAGAACGTAGAGACTAATCTGACCTTGTAAACTGGGCCAAACCCGCCTTCTCCGAGCTTATTTGCAGAAGAGAAGTTGTTTGTTGCTGCTTTTATCTCGTTCAGACTGAAGTAACGTACATTGCTGTCACTTTCTGCTAAATGCATACCTCCCTCCATCACATGAGTTTGGTTTGAGCCTTCCAAGTTCCCCAGTAGAATCACTTGACTTCTTTCTTCTTCTGAGGAATGGTTGATGTGATCAAAACGCTGTATGCTAATCTATCAGAACAATGACGAATGTAGATCATTAGATTACCTGAATGCCTTCTTTTCCTCCTGCGCGAGCGAGACCAATAGAATAGACCGAGAACAGCTGCTAGGACTGCAGAAGATAATAATGTACTCGCGATGATGGCAATCTTTGTTGTGTTGTTTCCACTCTTTCCTGCAGCTTATTGTAGTTGGAGATCAATGAAATGAAAATTTAAACATGGAACAAGTCACTGTGAAGAATCCTTGAACTTGATCAAGAACTTACCATTAGTGCTACCGTTAGGTGTTGCAGGCCCCGGAGTTGGTGCAGGTGTCTGCTGATAGAACAAATATGTCTCGTACCTTAAACTGCAGCTAGGACCCATAACACGCCAGCCTACTTTTAATTGGCAACACTGATTGATGTGGTTGATCAGCTGTCCGAGGCACGTCTGGCACTCGGTGCTGTTGATGTCTCTTGTACATTGCGTCAAAGCATACTTGTCCGAGGATTCCTTTGTTCCGAACATCAAGCTGCTATCAGGGACACTATCTATCAGATCGTATACCAACGCGAGGGCCCCGTAGTCTGGCTCTAAATTGCTTGTATTCTGCAGATTGTACATGAACAACAACGGTAACTCCTCTGCTGTTCCAATGAAATTCTCATTGGAATAACGCAGCATGCACTGGTCGTACCAAACGATTGCACTGCCATTTGAAGGGCACACCTGTACGATTTTTCGAGTGGCATTGCTGATGCAATCTTGGCATGTCTGACTTGAAACATCGCCACGACAAAGGTAAAGGCCGTAGATTCCATTGGAGGAACTGGTGTAGAAGCTGTTGAAAGAGGATTCAGCCGATAAGGTGCTCAGGAGTGAACTGCGACTCGCGTTGAAACCGGGATTAGCAGAGCTATTCGTTGGCCCGGAACAGATACCACTGTTGTAAAATAGTTGGCAATTAGTAGTACTGATGGAGAGCATAAACACCAGCAGGATTATAATCAAAGGGGAAAGGTGAGTAGTTCTTGCTCCCATGCTTGGTTTCATTTGCTGTCAAATGAAGCTAAAACTCATAATTTGTAGCTTTTCAATGCATTAAAAGGGTCCTGGTGAAACTTTCCATCGAAGACTTATACAACCAAATATATTATAATGACTAGGAGAACCAGTCAGATGGCGAAAGGACTTGAATTATTCAATGCTTAGTTACGGACACTTTCATCGGTAATATCTTCAAAATATTTTTGCAAGTCTATGAAAAAAGAGTGTTTTGAGACCGATAAGGCAGGATTCAAGCGGGATGCTCGCATTTAAATGATGTTAAAACTCTTGAAACAAGTATTTAATACTGTTGCATTTTTATTGGTGAGATCTCTTAATTAAATTTGATAATAGCGGTCTATGTCAATTATTAGACAAGTTAGATTCATCTAATTGGGACGTGAGTGATTCTTTTGACTATTAATAATGGTTAAGAATAGGTCAACTTTGTCTTGCTCTGAGACTTTCCAATCAACGCGTATTAATCATCCACGGAAGCTTCTGATCATCGTCTGGAAGCATTGACCAATGTCATATGGACCGAAACCCGAAAAGGGTATGTTGAAGAATGAATCTCACATTACTTGCGGTAACTAACAAACATTATTATGATTATTCATCAGAACTCGAAGCAACTGACAACGGCAAGACTTCAGATCTCGAAGCAGATGCTCTCGAATCGCGGCCCCACGGAGACGATACGTCGGATTCGTAGCCTCTTCCGAGGAAAAATGCCGGTTGCAATGGAATGGGGAGTGTGAGGGAGTGGCTGTTAAGCATCAGGCCCACTGTTGCCATGGTTGGTCTATCTGCAGGATTTTCCTGGACACAGAGCAAAGCAATGTGGATACATCTCATCATCTCGCTACTTGAACCATCTCTCATTTCGGGATCGACGATGTTCGACCATGAACCTTCTCTCCAATTTTTCCAAGCCTGCAGGTTTTCGCCACTCGGACATCAGCATCGTATAGCGTAAATTTAACAAATTCTGTTTGTAGTGCTGCTAACTCACATAGGATACGAGATCCTCCGCATGAAAACTATTGTTGCTTTGGCCCCTGATGATTTCGAGGATTAGAACTCCAAAGCTAAAGACGTCTGATTTTATGGAGAAATGTCCATGCATTGCATACTCCGGAGCCATATAGCCGCTGCAAATCGAGTAAACAGAACATTAAACTATAGCAGCAGATCCTGTAAATTCAATCTGTTGGAGGTCAGACTTACTAAGTGCCAACTATCCGACTCGTGTTGTAATGAGTTTGATCCATCACAAACAACTTCGCCATGCCGAAGTCTGCAATCTTCGGGTTCATATCTCCATCTAACAACACATTGCCTGCCTTCAGATCGCGATGGATGATCCTCAGTCGAGAATCCTCGTGCAGGTAGAGCAACCCTTTCGCAACGCCTCCTATGATCTTATACCGTTTCTCCCAATTCAAAAGCCCTTTCTTCTCAGGATCTGCACAGTAACCCGAAAATGCTGTTTCTATACTGAACTTTGTCTTAACATCCAGTGCAGTACCAAGATTTCGACATACATACCGAACACGAACTGAGCAAGACTTGCATTGGTAACAAACTCGTAGATAAGAAGCCTTTCGGTCCCTTCCAAGCAGAATCCGAGGAGCCTCACTAAGTTTCGATGCTGAAGCTGCGCAACCAAGACAACTTCGTTAATGAACTCTGCATTCCCTTGTCCTGAATTAGTTGACAGCCTTTTGACGGCTATATCTCGTCCATCAGGAAGCCGCCCCTTGTACACAGCTCCGAATCCACCTTCTCCAAGCTTATTTGCATCAGAAAAGTTCGTCGTGGCCGCTTTAACTTTCGCGAAGTCCAGTCGCAGAGATTCATCACCCTGAAGCTCGCTTGCAGCTTCACAGGACAAATAGAAAACCAATCAAAAAACAGCTAATTGACACATATTTTCACAAGACGAATCTTAGCTCCACTCACGTTTAAGTCCTTTTCTCGATCTCCTTCCTCTCAGGAAGATGCAGACAAAGATGAGAATCGCAGCAGTAACAATGGTCCAAGACACAACAACGATGACGACAGTTCGAGTAGTGTTGGTTTTTTTGGCTAAGGAGACGACAAACCGATTAAGACGAACCCAAATTTTGTCCTACTGATGAATCAGAAACAACTAAAGAGCATACCGGTTGCTAGTGATGGTGATGGAGGCTGCGATGGTGGCGGCCCAGGCGGTGTGGGTGCCAGATCAAGAGCAACCGATTCGTAGAAAGGGTAGACCTCGTACCTGAGGTTGCAACTAGGCGTAACGATCCGGCCTCCGATTCTTTGGTTGCAGCATCCGAGTATCCAAGATGCAGTTGCGTCGAGACAATCGTTGCAATCCGACTCGGATATATCAGGAGTGCACTGCGAGAGTGCATAGAGGGTGATTTCGTCCGGCCCTGGAGCATCTGCAGCAGCGAATTTAATTGTCGAGTTCCCCGTCGAAGCCTGCTTCTTCAGGCTGTTCAGCAACTTCTGAAGGTCCTTATAGAACTCGCTATAGTTGGCAACATTGGTTGTACTGTACAATGCTAGTTTAGGACTGGATTCCATGACTCCCAATATAGACTTGTTCGAGTACCTGCTCGGATATTATGTCAGAGTTTATTTAACTCGTTCATTTTTTCATACAACCATTCTCAACTAACGAAGTAGTAATCAATTTTAGTACCTGATCATGCACTTCTCATACCATCCAAGTCCTTCCATCTTATTAGGACAGTCCTGCAATATTCGAACGGTCGAATCGCTAACACAACTCCGACAGTCCTCCATTGATATGTCACCCCTGCACAGGGCGATCGTGGAGGCCCTGAAGGGTTCCCGGCCGAAGGAGAAGTTGTAGAAGCCATAAGTTACGTTGGTGTTGGAGGAAATGGATGACAAAACTGTCTTCAGGTTAGAGTGGTAGGTGCTGTTGCTGGTGTAGTTGCCTCCGGAATCTGCCGGGCATGACTTCAGCAGGAAGTCATCTGGAACCTGAGCTGCAGAAGGTGAGAGATGGTGTAGGATAATAATGCAGATGATGAACAAGGAAAACTTTCTTGCAGATGAGAAGAAGGAGCGCATTCTAATTATTTTCATTTGGTTAATGTCTAGAACAAGCATGTTTTGAAGAGGGATAATTCAATTTGCTGGAGGATACTTGGTTTTTTTTTTCTTTTTTGGGTTCAGAGCATTATTTTTGGTGGCTCTCCGATAATTATTTTAAACTCAAATCAAATCTATGTCATTTATTAGTTGGACCACATTTTAGAAAAATTTAGTGGCGGCTGATTGGTTTTGTTTGAAGATGCTAGAAGCTATAAGCTATAAGCTTGTTCAACTATTGAAGGTTTCCGGAGGAAATTTAATGCTCTTTGACATGAGGATGAGATGGCTTATACGAGGGCAGGTGGGCTGATTAAATGTAACGAAGTATATAATATTTAAATATTTCATTATTTAACGATCAATATAGGTTTAAATCTGCTTGAATCAAAGAGAAATAAATTCGGATAAAAGTTTTGAAGTAGAACAACATTTCCGTGGGTTTGAATAGATCTACAAATATTTTTTATTTGAAAGGAGACCCTGAATGAGACGTTTTTCAACGAACGAATATTTTGGGAAGACGCATCATAGAAAAGAATTGAGAATTAATGAATTTGGTCAATGGAAATAAGTTTTCCATGGTTACGAGGAAATTGCGATTAAATTAATTTGTGCGTAAAAAATAAAATGATACATTTTATCAATCCGTAAATAATTAACAACTCTCACCCACATCGTTAACGCTCACCATACCCAATCACACGATCCACTGAGTCGATGTTGATCTTATCGTCTTAGAGGAAATGAACAAGCAATGGACAGATTGCCTGATCCTGAAACTATTGAGCTAATTTATGAGACACAAGATTATGGTAAGGCGTCTCTAGAACCTGTGGAAACCGATGATGCTCACCGATCTGCCCAATGGGTACGACTATAAATTCAGGAAGACTGGGAGAAAGTGCTTGCACATGGGCTATGGACACTCACGGGATACTATCTGATGGTGCACCATTGGTCGCCAGAGTTTGAACTCACCACTGTAACTATTTTATCAACCATGGTTTGACTACGTTGGTTCGAACTACCTATTAACTATTGTCATGAAAGAATTCTCGTTGGCATCTTTGAAGCCTTTGGAAGATCATTTAAAGTCGACAAAATGATGCTTTAGGCATACCAGGGGTGCTACTCTTGAGTGAATGGATGAAGGATAAATGTTGAATATGAGAACTTGTAGTAAGTACAAACATTTGTTGACGGTCTGCCGGCGAGCCCTTGCCCAAGAAACCCACCTCCATCATTAACGGTGACCAAGGACCATCAAGTTTTGGTCACAATGTTAGCTACCTCGATGCCTTCTCAGCATTCTAGACCAGCCCCGCCCTAACACTGAAACAATTCAAGGCTTAGAACTAGCCATAGACAATTAGATGAAAGTCATCTACCGATCCTATCGAGCCCATAAAGTCAAAATGGCTAGTGGCTCCACTGCCAATAAGTTTATCGCCTTAAGCTCCAAGGAATAGCCTACGTATGAGGGCAATACTAGTGTGCCAATCATCAAAGTTCAGATGCCACATCAACAAGGCACTAAAGGGAGGAAAGGAAAGATAGTTGTAATAGGCAAAGACGCTATTCCTATCCAAGCTCATGTGCCAATTGCGAGATCCTTCTACATGTCAAACATCTGATTCCAAAATAGTATTCCTAACTGAATCTCCCTAATCTAATTATCCAACTTTGTAATTTTAAAAAATTCTCTTAGTTGAATCCTAATTTTTTTGTTGCTAAATCTGACCCAGTTTTACCTCTTTGCATGCAAGAAAAGGCATACACTAAGGAAATACTCTTGTGAGCGAGAAGGAAGTTAGGGTCCATGGAGGGAAATTAGTTCCCAAATAGACATCTACTCTCAAGGCTCGTATTTTGGAAGTCCAACCTAAAGACTCCAACCTAATGCTCATGCTAACAAATCTAGCTCAACGTTCTCGAAATTTTCTAACTCAATTGACATTAATGTTGTTCTATTAGTTGTAAAGTTATAGTCAAATCCAAAGAATCCGAGAAATAGAAAGAAAAGACTAAGCCTAACCAAGTCTTTACCATCACCAAATGGCTGCATATTACTTAGAACTAGACTAAAGGGATAAACTCGACTATGTCACATTGAAGAAGAGAGCCTGCACTAGATAGAAAGAGGCCACATTACTCATTCTCTAGAATGACTTAACCTTCTTGGAAGAACAAGAGCAACAAGAAATCCTAGGACCCAAATTGTGGACTAAAGACAATGACCTAATCAATGCTTTATATAGAAATGAGAAAAGCAAACTATCCTTCCTTTACTAGATTATAATCAATAATATTATAACCTAGAGAGATGCTGATATAGAAAATTGAGCATATGCAAACAAAGACCCAACAACTATGTCAACATGACGTGGTCCCACCTATTAATTTTTTTATATCCTACTCTCTTTTTGTTTACTCTACATCATTTTATTTTCATGTCAGATATCTAGATTAGTTTTAGAATTATTATGGTACTAACAATTTTATCTTGGCCCAAGCGATTAAGAATTTGATCTATGATCATTGACCTTGTATCTTAGACATCTTTGAACCTCAAATCTTAGAAAGTAAGGTTGATAGAATTTATTAGAATCTAAACTTCTTGAATATTATACGTATGTAGGTCTCTGGTCAAAGTGGCAGTATTTAGTTTCTCTAGATTAAGTCTACTATTTGACTACTATCCTAAAATGCAATACTAAGTTTATATAGGCTAATATTAACACTTTCTGAGAGCCTTTTAACTCATCACTATTTATACTAGCTCTAGGTCTACCTAATAATAAGGTATGTAGAATTGACTTATTGCTCTTGACCTTACTATTGTATAATATTAAATAGTTATAGGAGAATAATGATACCATATCTCTACATGAGTACTAAAAATGGTCGGATGACCTTTTAGACCAGAATCTTTAATTTACTGAGTATATTGATACTCTAAGCCTCATTAACTTAGGCTTTCTTGGCCCTGCAATCACTTAGACTCATGGCTATCATAAATAAACTCAGATATCAAAGTATTTGGATCAAGTTTTATTTAATAAAGATTAGAAACTAGATTAGCCTGAGATAGTAATTTATCACCTTCTGCGAATTGTCTCTAACTACTCCCTAATTCTCTTTGACTTCTGTCAGACTAACTGATTGAGTAGACATGAGAGACCTATCCACTGTCAAGCAACCAGACTCCTTCACACTAGCTTTTTCTTGAGACCTACTAGTCTCATTCTTCCCTAGCTAGTAGTGCACTCCATACTGAGTTAGAAAGTATCATTGGCTAAGAGGAGATTCTCTAGATGCAAAAGTCAATAGAGAAGTGGATAGCAATGGGGACCAGAATATCCGATTCTTCTATACCTCATCCATTGTTCAACATAATAAGAATTGAGTGTATGGTCTTCTATCACCAGATGAAGACTGGATATAGGATCATGACTTCCTTTATAGGCTCACTATCAACCACTTTCAAAGGTTACACACTGAAGAAGAATTATTCTACTTAGAGTTTTCCTTTTGTAATAAATTTTCTACTCTTGGTGCTAGTCAACTTTTTAACATCTATAAATCCTACATTCATGCAAATATTCATGATAATCTATTCTAGATAAGTCCCTACAAGGCCCTTGACGAGGATGGTTATCATATTATTTTGTTTCTAAGATGCTGGAATATCATTGGGAACTTAGTGTTTGATCATGTCTAGGAGTTCTTACTAAGTGGTAGACTTCCTCATGTTTTAAACTTTACTCTGATCATATTGATCCTCAAAGTACTGTCTCTAAAGATGTTTACTCAGTTTTAGCTTATTGGCCTTTGTAGCGTACTTTAAAATATCATTAGCAAGATCTTAGTAGGTAGCTGAAGTCTTTACTATATACAATGGTCAGTCTAACACATTCTAATTTTATACCTAGTTGTTACATGTTATATAATGGTGTTATCCTTAGAGAGGTAATCCACTATATATCTCACAAAGGCACTCTGATTGGCTAGCTGGCTATCATACTTAAGATTAAGAAGGTTTATAATTACCTCAACTAAGCATTTCTCCATGCGATGTTCTTACTAAGTAGACTCCTAATTGACTTTGTTAATTAGATGATGGAGTATGTCCCAACTTCCTCTATGCATATCTTATGGAATTGGAAGATTATTAACACATTCCTTCATACATATGAGATTCATTATAAAGTCTCTATTTTCCCTTATCTTTTTATTCTATGCATAGAGCATCTCTCGCATACTATAGTCTAGTTAGTCCAAGAGAGAAAGTGGGCTCCACTGATGTACTGTGCTACTCATCTTTTCAATTAATATTTATTGATTATCTCATCCTCTTATATAAGGCTATGGTTAACCAGGTTAAAATAGTTAAGGTCCTCTTAGAAATCTTGTATGCATGCTCTTGCATACTCTGAAGGTTAAAATAGTTAAGGTCCTCCTACGATTGATGCAGATAGCCAATCTAACTTCTTTTGCGAAGCTAACCTTGAGATTTTTCTAAATCTAATATTGCCTTTCGATGAAAATTTTGTTAGACATGTATGACAGAGAGGGCATTATACATAACCTTATATAGTTACTTGGCATGCCATGGTTTAAGTCAAATTAGATCTAGCCTTTACTCTTTGTTAGAACATAGATAATGGTATTCATACTTTTGTCTAGGATAACTCGTAGCTCATACCCATCCACCTTCACAACTACCTTATTAGGGACATTTCTGTTGAGGAGGCTGGTAAGGAGGTGGTTGAGTATTGGTCTTAGGCGAGGGACTAGGATACTATGTTCTTAGAGGTTCTTTTACACCTACATATTATTAGCTTAGTGATGTCATCTCTTTTATAGGTGGATCCAGATAGGACAAACACACTATCTTAAGGACTTTCTTAGGATTTTTGTTTTAGCACTCATTCTCTCTATAGAGAACTATGCATAAAGGAGGAAAGGCCATCGACTTATCTAATTGTCAAGAGATCTAGGCTCTAAGAGTTTTAGAGTGTATTCATTTTTTTATTTGGTTACTTTATCATTTTAAGGTAATGACGGATATGGAAAAAGTGTGATAGTATTTCACAGGAGATGATACATGCCCAAGGTGTCACACTTATTTTGAGTCTCTCATACATTTGTTTTGTGATTGCAAGTTCTTAATAGTTGTTAGGATATATATCCTACCATGCCTGCTATAAGGATTTTGTGATTACTTATACTCGGCCTTAGTTTGGGGCTAATATTTTAGGACTTTGACCATGGATGGCACGCCATGGCCAATGATGTTCACGATGATATGTTGGTAGATTTAGAGATGGTAGTGTGATGTTGTTTTTCAACTTAGCACCACCCTAAGGCATTCTTTCTCTCTCATCATATCAAAACAAAAAGAGTTTACTTGTGTCCTTACTAATCGAATTACTCTACTTCCCCTCTTGAAATGAGATACTAGTCTCCTTGTAGCGGAACCTATAAATGGTATTGTCAAAATTAGTATAGATGAAGTTTTGATGGGCATCCCAAGGCCTACATATGCTAGTGGAATTATTCGTGATTCAAGTAGATTTTGATTATGTAATTTTTCTAAAGGCATTAGAAGTTATAACTTCTCGGTTGCAAAGCTATAGGCCCTGGTCTTTGGGATTGAGTTCACATGAGAGAGGAGACTCTAGAGAGTTTAGGTAGGTTACCTCCTCACTATTCATACTATGCATATGACGAGATTTGGACAACGCCACTCCATAGCGATATTGATCCTATGTGCATGGGAGTTCTTGGCAAGGGATTGAGAGATCACTATCCAACATACCTAGAGAGAGGACAACTATATAACAGATGTACTCTTCAGATGTGCACTGAATATTCTCTATGCCCTCCATACATTTGATTTACCTTTTAGTTGTTGTCTTATGATATGTGAATTTTTCTCACTGTACTTGATTGACCTATGATGAGACATAAAGATAAAATATAGCGGTGTCTACGTTAAGACGGGTCATTGAAACCTTGTCAATGTACCCTTTCTCTACCGATACAAATTTCTTTCACTAGATTTTTACTGTTGGAAGATTTTACTGAGATCGGCAAGTGCAACTTACCTCGATATCATGTGTGAGTTCACTGGACATATGCTCAGCTTACTGATTATTTACGCTGTTCCTGATGTACTAGTTTGACTTTGTATAGTCATACACGGCCTTGACCCCACCTTTTAAAAAAAATATTAGCAACTTTTTGACCTAAAGAATGTGAAATCTAGAAGTTTGAATTAGTTTGGTTTCGTAAAATAAAATCTCAGATGAAGTTTTAAGTCAAAGATGCCTAAACGTATTATAATAGTAGTCGAGATTATCACATTTCTATTTTATTGATGCCAAATTTTGCATATAGTCTATGCCAATTGAGTTGAAAAATATATTCAAATTTACATTGTAAAACTGCTTATTTATTAAATTAGATTGATTCATATAAATTGATTTTCTATTTCGACGGTTGCAATAGCTATAAAAATAAAGGAAATTTTTTTTGTTGCCTATTATAAAAAATCAGAAAATGTTACAAAATTGATACGAACCTCAGTTTTTCGAGATGTACGTTTTACTATATATTGGGTTGTTCGTATGACTTTTCTAGTCCATCACGAGCGTAGAAAGTTGAAAACTTATTTTGGACTGTAATTTGATAGAGATGGCAGTGGTTGAGGACAAGAAGCAATTGCGGGTCGACATCTATGTTTCGATATTTAAAAAATGTTCATATATTCATTTGTTGAACAGTAGTGATTAATTTGAAGATGGATACTTTCAATAGTTAATTACTCGATTTTTAGTTTTTAAAATAAAATGTAAGTTTATGAATTACTAGTAAATTTTCAATTCATTTGTTTGGCTATAAAGATCCTCTCCTTAGTCCTTTCAAGTATAATTAGTTTGGAATCTCTGTTTGCCGCGGGGATAACAGAAATATATAAGGAACACAGTCGTAGAAGGTTAACATATATTAGAAAAAATTTTCTAGTTTAATCTAGGTTGAAACCGCTGATTTTTTTTTTTACCACCTTCTTAAATGTGATTATTGGTTCATATCAAGGTTTTAAAAAATTACACCGTATATCAGACACCTCATAACACTAATTTAATTCCACACACCCCATCAAAACAATAAAAAAGACCTAAGTCCACTGTCCACCCCATCCTACCCAATGGATTAACCCTTTTTGATAATTCCCATTATGTGATAATCAGTAATGGAAAGAATCGGTGTATGTAGGAAAATTGTTTCATGCAAGTTGATTTTACTGATAGGTAACTTTTTATAATACCAGAATTTGAACTTTAAACTTTGTAAATATTTATAACATGTTGTGCCATTGAGTTATGAGTTTCAAAAGTTGATATATGGGGGCAGTCGAATGGGATCTGAAGGGAATCAAAGGTAATCTAGGTAGTAAAAAATTAATTATGGGCATATTAGACCACTACTATTAACAAGTCAAGATATAACGTAGAGATAATACGATTATGGAAAATAATAAAAAAAAATACAATCAAACGATACAAAGATGGAAAACAATTCAATTTATGGAAATACAATACTGAGAATATTGGTATCCTTGTACTGAGGTATTGGTTTTTTTTTCTTTTGGGTATTGGTATCCTTGTACCGAGTTTGCCCCTTTAGCAAGCTCATTAAGTATTTGGTTGTTCGATTAAAGCACATCTAACAACCCGAACTCAGTCCTTACCAAGGGGACACCTTTTGCGTAGTTCTCACTAAATCTAAAGTCGGGTAAATGGAATATGGAAAAGAGTTTATTGTTTGAGTAAAGATTAATTGATTGAGTACGATGAATCTGGGGTACATTTAGTTCTTTTTGAGTTTTTTTTTTATTTTGACGAGTAAGTTTTTTTTTTCTCATTGGAATAGTATGTTTATGGTGGTTTTGAAGTTTCAAATGATGGGGTAGGTATTTTGGAACTCCTAGGTTTCATTTAAAATAAAATTTAATTTTAGAGACTAACAATTTATATTCTAATTAGATAAAATCTAGACCTTATAATACAATATATAAACCCGTAGAAAAATGCGATTTCCCTTCTTTTTTTTTGCGGTAAATTAAAATTAATTGTTTGCCAGAACTAGGATGACGCAAGTAGTTCCTATCTAAACAGATCCTTTCAGAAATAATTTGTAAAAAATTAATGCAAAGCAAGTTCTTGAAGCCTATAGGCTTGTATTAAAACACTTGTCAAATAGTGGGAAGCCCTTTGTTTAAATATTTTTCTTAATTATGAAATTTTTCCAAAAGTCAATTAATAGTAAAAATGATTAATATAGGAAAAATATATGTTATTAACTCATCCGTCAATGCAAATTAGTTTAGATCGCGGACGATTGACAAACAAGGCGGCTTCTCTAAAAAAAAATTCCTCCCAAGAGGATACCCGTTAAAAAAAATTAATCAAGCCGCCAAAATATATAAGCCTTTCATTTCTATTGGAGGGTACTGAAACGCAGACAACCGACGAAGATGCGACAACCATCCTCACAGAACTTCGTGGAGAAGCTATAGAAAAATATCACAACAAAACCTTCAAAGCTCCAAGATGAAGATCTCCAATTGTTTTGGCCTGTTTGTATTTGGTATGAGCTCTGGAGAAACTCCATGATGATAATTTTTTGGTATGTTCTTTGTGAGTCTTTTGACACCTTTTTGAATGCTTTTTGCCTTCATGGTTTTAATCTTGTTGCAAGAGAATGAGGACTCTGCTTTTGTTTTTTTTTTTGGTTAGAAAGTTTGTTCTATTTTCTATCTTATAACTAGTTATTTAGATATGTGTTTTTCTTACTCTTTAAGAAATGTAATTACCAGGGTGTAGTCATCTTTGAAGTTCTTTTTTAGGAATAATACAATTTATCATTCAATTTTTTTTAATAGTTTTTACATGCTCTAATCAGTAAAAGATAGTAACAAGGATTTACCATCTTCTTTATGATCTAGATTTTATATACGAAAAAAATAAAGGACGTAAAATCATTTTCTCTCCGATGACAAATGATGTGGCTTAGCAAGTAACAATTAAAAAAATAATAAAAGCAAAATTATTGTTAGGCCTCTCAAGTATGGTATATTTAAATTTTGGTCTCTTAAATTATAGTAATACATGAAATTATCCATAATTTTTTGATAAAATTATATTTTACAATTCCTGTTTACCAGGTCCAAGCTTTTCTCTCACTAAAAAATTACCTGAACATGAAAAATATTCCCTCCTATTAAACAACAAATACTTCCTCACACTCACCTTTTTCTCACGATTTCATATTATGAAGGGAAAATTATGCTAAGGTCTCTCCACTTTGTGAATTCAACAGGTTCAATCTTTATTGTTTAAAAATTACTCTTTGAATCCATAAAAACCTTAAAACATAGACGTTTAGTCCCTTATTCCGACGTCGAAAAATTTTCCAGCCAAAATATGACCTGATTTTACCCTTTTACCCTTCTTCTCGAAATTAACTATAAAACACCCAAAACCTCACGTGGTATTTCTGGCCGCCCCTCCCTCTACACTCTTTCCGTCCCCGTCGCTGTGTCACCCGTGCATCCACCCCGGCAAACTCCCCTCAAGATCTACATGGCCGAGGTCTCGTGCTCCATCCACTTCAGCCTCTTTGACTACCATTGGGCTCCCTCCAGCCTCCCGGCGCCCGGAAATCCCCAAAAATCTGAACTCGTGTCAAATTGGTTAAGTAGGTTTAGCATTCTGACAGTTAAGGTTGGGCTCAAACGAGAGGGAGGAGGGGGTTTAGAGGTTCCCCTTTTACTTGAAGGAGGTAGGGCACCAGCGAAGATGATTGAGGGCCGGTGGGTGTCGACTGCGAAAGCATTGCGAAGAAGCTGTTATGCTGCGAGATTTGTTACCGATAGAACCTCGCCTTCAGCACCAGCAACACCTAGGAATAGTTTCGAAACATGCGACCTATGGAGAAGTACGACACTCACAACCCCGAGGGCCACTCCTCTAGCATCCCGGCGGTTAAGTTGGTTTTGTGTTACCAATTGAAATAATTGTCTTGCATTATTGTTGTTGATGGTTTTGATCTCGTCTTCTTCCCCAATTATCTCTAAATTACAAAACTACAATTTCAGTTATTGATTCCGGCTTCTTTGTGCTTAATGGCTTTTTGTTGTTTTTGTGTGATTGGATTCTCGGTGGTGGGAAGGACTGGGAAGAATGTAGAGTACAAAGTGTTTCCATCGGAAAAATAGAGCACAGAGTGATTTTCGGTGGTGGGAGAATGAAGAGGGAGGGGCGGCCAGAAAAAACCAAGTGAGGTTTTTTAGTTAATTTTGGGAAGAAGGGTAAAAGGGTCAAACCAGGTCATATTTTGGCCGAAAAATTTTCCGACGTCGGAATGAGGGACTAAACGTTTATGTTTTTAGGTTTTTATGGACCCAAAGAGTAGTTTTTAAATAGTAAATATTGAACTCGTTGAATTCCCAAAATACAGGGACCTTGGCCTAATTTCCCCTATTATCAAATAAAACACTAACCTAGAAATCAATTAAAACCCAACACCATATCAACCAAATCTCCTATTAATTAATTCCATGCCATTTGAGAAAGTATTTTATCATCTGTCCTCTTAAATATTATGTTGTTTTTGGTTGTTAGCTGATGTCAAGATTACTTTTTTGGTCATATAAACTACCAATGTACCCTTGAAAAAATTACGTTCTTCAACATCTTCATCAACATACAAACACTAACCCACATCGGACGTGTAGGGAATTAAATAATACGTCTATCTATCAACTACACAAATGGCTAGTTGTCGATAAAACCGGGAGGATAAATTTTGTCAACGGCTACTAGCTGTTGGGGATATTTGGCGCGCAGTAAACCCAGAAAAGATGCCCAGTGTTATAAAGAGGGGTCCATTGGATAGGAAGTGAGATCATCCGCACCCTTGGGGGCGTGCGGCCCTGGGGCGCTACGTGGCTTGTTGTCATTGGATGACCCGCGCGCTTAGTTGACACGCGCGGTGCTCCCGCGTGTCAGCGAGGCGCAACTCGCCTCCGAGGGCGAGCACCCGAGTGGGTGATGTGGCCCGTTCTGATAGGGCCACGTCACCCACTCGGGTATTTATTTTTTTAATTTTTTTTAAAAAATAATAAAAAATCGAAACAACTCGGAAACAATATAAAAAAATTTCTAAATTCTTTTTATAATTTTTCCAATGTTTCTAATTTTTTTTAAATCGATATTTTGGTAGTTTTATACAATTTTTTGAGTCAAAAAACGAGACTTTTCGGATAAAAAAAATGTGTGTGGTCCAAATTTGTTAAAAAAATGTGTGGTCCAAAATCAGTTGAAAAATCTATAAATTGATACACTTTCTTCATAAATTTTCACACCAAATCCTCTCCTCTCTTCTCCACTTTCTTAATTAGATTGGGAATATCTAATTAGCATTCTAATTAGATATGGATCCCAATGAAGAAAGTGAGGATTTTGATTGGACCGATATGAGAAATTTTATTCCAAGTAATGATTTTTTAGCTTCTAACCCCAATATTTTACTCCCAGTTTAGCCAAATTCCTGAGTCAATCCAAGATCCACCAAACACCCGCCCAACCGGTCCTCACCCCCAACCAAGCAATCACCCTAAACGACCAACCAATAGGCCACGTCCAGTAAACAACTCTCAACCCACGCCAATTTACCCAAATTTCCTAGGAAATTATCCCCAGATGCCACTATACCCACCTGGGTATTTTATTGTCTTTTTCCAAAATCTACCAAATTTCCGACCAAACTATCCTCAAACTCCACCCAATTTCCCATCAAATTATTCTGAAACTCCGTCACAGTCAAACTCCACTAAGAAAAAAGACAACAATTTCCAAGACGTGGAGTGTGAAAGAAGACATTGTACTAATGTCTACTTATTTATAGATTAGTGAAGATTCCATTGTCGGCACCAACCAGAAGAGGCATGGTCTTTGGGTTCGCATCAAGGAAGTGTACGACCAATGTCGTATAGAAAATCCCGATGCCCTCAACCTAAGAAATATAGAGCAGATGAAAAGCTACTACAAACGCTTATCTCAAGCATGTGGAGGATGGATCGAGGCATACACACATGCATCACGCTGACAACAAAGTGGACAAGTCGAGTCCAATATAGTGGCAGAAGCGCTACTCCTATATCAGAATACCCATAAGAAAAAATTTTGTGATTTGGAGGTTTTTCATGAAGTGATGCGCAAACACCCTAAATGGAATCCTGGCATGCAAGCAGGTCAAAGCTACCCAAATTTCACCTTTACAAAGCCACCAAATGATGCGGAGAGCGGTGGAAGCATAAAGAGAACAAGAACCACCTAGACAGAAAATGACACAAATGAGGATGATCCACCTACTCTAGTTAGTAGAGCTTCAACAATGGATCATCCTCCTGACCGAGAAGCAGCGAAGAAAATGCGAAGCGCGAAAGGAAAGGAGAAAGCCGCATCAAGCAATGACGACTTTCCTGAAGAGATTGACGCACTACATATTGAGCAAGCACAAATGAATAAATCTGCCAAAGATCTCATGGATGTCTTGAGTCAAAACAAAGACAAAAGAAACGAACGAATGAAGGAGTACAAAGAAGCCAAGATGATAACCGCTAAGGCTAAAATCCACCAAGCGAATCTAGCCCTTCTCCAGACGTTGCTAAATCGAGAAAAAGAGTTATCTGCAAATGAGGAAGCGATTAAAAATTATTTAGTATCCAAACTTTTTAAGGATTAAGCAATTTATAAACTTTTAAATGTATTTTCTTTTCAAGTTCTAATGTAACGTATTTCGAATTTTATAAAATTTCTATTTCGAAATATTGTGTGCTACAATTTTTAATTTAGCGCATTCAAAGTTAGGCAAAAAAATATTCGAGTCTGGTACAATTAGCTGCATTTTAAAAAAACTGAACTGAAAAAAGCTGATGTGGCTGGTGGCACGAACACTGTAGCAGGGACAGAGATGTGAGCTGAAAAACTGAGAGTAGAGGTACGATGATGTGGCTAGAGGCACGAACACTGTAGTAGTAGCAGTGGTGCGTATGGTCTCAGAATCCATTCCAAATATTACAGAATGAACATTAAATCATGTTGATATTTTTTTTTAACATTTATATGTTTTGTCTATCATTCAACATTAGCATATGTAAACTTCAAACCAATAAAAAAGATTAAATTAAATCAATAATGGGAAAGAATCCTAATCTTGAAAATTGTGGGTCAACTCTAAAGAATTGGGATAATTTAATCATTTCTTGAGCTCTATCCAGTTTTTTCTAATTGAATTCTTACCTGATTCTTCCCAATTTTCCCTCTGAATTTTAGCGAGAAAATTTGCTATTGAAAATAACTAGAGAACGGTGTTTGCAGAATATCCAATCAGGCATATGAGGAAGCAAACCAAAACTAACATTAGCACTTGCGGCGAAGAGAAATGTCTTAGTGTTGAAGGATATTGAGAGTGAATCGGGTGTCGAAAATATCTCTAACTACTCGATATGGAACCCATCATAGATATTGTTGATTGAAGGTATCAAAGGGCACCTACTAACCAAATTTTACGACAAACAAAAATATCTATCACATATTCACCAAAAGATTTATACATTTTTATATTGTTAATTTCATACTCGAACTATCAATATTAAAAAATAAAATATGCTAGTGCTATCTTTCCGTACAATTTGGAATAATTTCCCTTCGCATCCAATTCATCTCCATGAAAAACAATGACGAGCCAATAATGATTATAATTCCCAACAATAAATTAATTTATATATGATTATTGGTTGAACACTATTTGAAACGTATTTCACCATTTAAGATCTAGGCAATTGCTTCCAAAATTTATTGTTATTGCCATACATGTTTGTCATTGCACTAAATTACATGACGTAATTGATCGTTCTTATTTGTATACCGCCTAACCAGTTGTAAATTTTTTCTATATTTTTCTTCTGCCTTAATGATAAGGATGAAAATGGTCGTTTTAATAATTGTCATAGGGAAAAAGATATCCATAATATTCAAAATTAC
>SOPF01026103.1:933-46541 GCA_012979155.1 Hypericum perforatum
AAAAAAAAAAAGAGCTTCGAGAAAGGGGGCGGCCAATTCTAGGATTTAAGGTTGGTCGGAGGCGGAGGGTTTTAACTTTTAACGTAGAGTTTGGGAGGGAGACATGGGCCGGAACGAATGGCGGTGGGCTTTATTAGGCCCAATAGGCTTTATTGAGCAGATATTAGTTAAATAAACTTGGAATTTTAGTTTTTGGTGCTCGCCAATTATATTCGCACTATTGAGCATAATACATATCCCCTACAAAAAAAAGCATAATACATAAACTAACCATTATGTATGATCATTCTAACGTAATTGATTATATTATCCGAGTAAACATACATAAAAAAAATTACTTATCAAAACTGAAGAACAATTATATTGTAGAAGCAAAACTATTTAATTATTTAAATCAGTTTTATATTACTTACATTACTAAATTTGGTCCCTACTTATGATATGTTTTTGTTTTCTGTTTAATTTTTTATTATATAATTACATATCTCGACTGTCCTACAAAATATCTTGTGGTTTTGATTTGTTCTCAAATTAATTCATACCCAAAATTTAATGGATCAATTAATTCAAATTTGACCATTTCTTATTATGGCCGCTGTTAAGTTTTAATCATACCAATAATGTGAATATAATGTAAAGGTTAGGATATCTGCATATCGTAATATGGTAATTTGCTCGGTTTTATTTATTAGTCTAGATATCATATGACTAGCGAGAACCACCATTGAATTACTCTTATTTCTCTCGAAAACACCAATGTAGGATTTTTATTTTAGTTATAAAATCTAAAAGGTTTGTCTCTCCTTAAAAGACAAAAGAGTTCTGGTATGGTATTGGAGGGCACGTACAACATGTTGATGTATATCAATATTGTGATCAATGTTGATATAATGGTTTAATTTGTTTGATTTAATAGATTCATCAGTTTGATACAATGAATTGATTAGTTTGATATAATTGATTGTTCTGATTTTTTTTCTGTCAAAATATTTTACGTGCTTGACTATTATTGTTTACCACCAGCTTGGAATATTGTTGTATTTTTAAAGAGATTTTTTTCGCACTTCAAAGGTTGTTACGGAAGTATATATATGATTTAATCCAACGCCAAAAAAATCATTTTATATTTATTTTACTATTTTTGGGAAGAAAAAAGAGAATGAAGGCTAGCGAGTTAAATTAATGAAAATAAAAAAATGTAATGGAAATCAAACGCCTAGAATTAATGAAAAATGAAGGTGTAGTACTACTTTCTCCTCAAATAAATATCTTAAAAAAAAAGTCGACCCCATTATCACTCCCGAGTTGGTTCCTAATTTAATTTCTCCTTCCAAGCACCTTTAGTTAGGCTGCCTAAACAAGAAACCCAGACTTCTTCTTCTTCTTCTTCAAGATTTCTTATTTATAAAGAAGTAAAATTTTAGGGTTTTTATTTTTGTTTATTTTCTTCTCCTGGGTATTGGGTAGTTTAATTAGGGCTCATTTTGTTTGTTCTTCCTCTTGGGATCCAGCTGAACAAGATGGAAGCGTTTTTGTCCGACGCCGACAAGCAGGAGATGGTCGCTTCCTTTGTCGAGATCGCCGCCGGCCAAACCCCCGAGCTTGCCACCCGCTTCTTGAAGGTAAAACCCAGTTAGAAAGAACCGGTCTTTAAGTTTCTCGGATGATAAAGTCTGGACCTTTCTTTGAATTGGGTACTCCTAAAGTTTCGATCTTTAGGGGTAAATTTGTAGTTGGTCCATCTGGGTCCTCTTTTTTGCGGGTTTTTTGGGTGGGATTAGGTCTTTTAGTGTACTAAACTTGTTTTGGTCTGGGAGCAGGCAACGGGTTGGAATCTTGAGGAAGCTCTGCAGCTGTTCTATGTCGGTCATGACGATGGCGTGCCTGCTCCGGCATTGCATCCACCTGTTGTAGAGAATCCGAACCCTTTAGTGGCTGATAATGCTGGGTATGTCTGGAATTTTTAGTGCTTTCTCTGGTACCTTTTTTTCGGGTGGTATGTGTTCACATTTGTCGTGGTCGTTCGTTTTGCTGATTTCCTGCGCTGTGTTGTTTTCAAGCAGACCAAAGGATCTTGGAGGACTCGATTTTGGTGGCCAAGGTGGTCAAGATGAAGTGCGCGCTCCTTTACCTGTTGTGAGGGAGACCCTTTATGACAATACCATGCTATATGGGTATCTTGCCTTTGCCTTACTTTAATTGGACAGTTTTGTTTGATTTCCACTCGAATGGCTTCTTAGTGTAGTTGGGTTGATGTGGGAAACAAAAAGATGAAAGAAAATAAGGGTTTGTTGGCTGACAATAACGATTACTAGATGCTTTTCCTTTGAGGTTTAGTTTGCTTGTTTGTACTCGTCTTTTTGCCATCTTAAATTGAAAGTTTGGATGATGTTTGTTAAATATCCCGTGGTTTAAGATTTTCCGATTCTACTATATTGAACCAATTTTTACCTTCTTTGTGTAGCAGTTCTGTCATATGTTGCTTTCTCTGTTACTCGTGCTCTTGTTATTAGTCCTACATCTAAAAACTTTTCAAACCTTTTCATTTGTTGTTGAGAACTACTCCGAGGCCTATTCCCCCTTTGACTTCTTGGTTCCTGCTCTGATGGAAATCATAGCATTTAAAGCATAGCACTTTGCCACTATACACTGTCGTTTTAGCAAGCTTTGTTTTACATCACGTTTTCAGCTTCGAGCTCGGAATGTGCTTTCATCCGTAGCCATCAAATCGTTTGGTCTTTTGCTTTGTTTTGCTTCTTGATTTGTGATAAAACGCATGGTCTTCTCAAATCTTTGTCATCAGTAATAGATATTATCTCATTATTTGGGCTTATTACTCACTAGATTGTGCAACTTCCTTCACAATTGTTTTCTCCTTAATTAGAGCACCAAGGATGGGATATCCTCGACATGAACCCAGTTCTGTGGTTGCCTTCCGCAACTTTAGTGAAGAAATGAGAAATCCTGGAGTATGGGAATCAGTGGAAGGCACTACTAGCGCTGCCGATAAACCTCGAGATCTGGCTTCGTTGTATCGTCCTCCTTTCCATCTCATGTTCCAAGGTTCATTCGAAAAGGTAAACTTCCCTTTCACATTTATGTTTAAGAAGTTGATCATTCTTTGCCACCTTTTCCGCTTGACTCTCGTTTACTTCGTGTGACTCTATGAATCTGTGGAAGCCAGGCCAAAGATACTGCTTCTGTTCAAGACAAATGGCTCTTGGTGAACTTGCAATCAACAAAGGAATTTAGTTCACATATGGTAACAGCTACTACTTTGTCCTTTGATTCAACTGTTTTCATTTTTCTAGGCATTTAGTTTAATTAATGCTCTTGTTTTTATCTGAAGCTGAATCGCGATACTTGGGCTAACGAAGCGGTTTCTCAAACCATCAGTACCAATTTTATCTTTTGGCAGGTTAGCATCAGCTTCCTTTCCTCCTCCCATCCTATATGAAAGGTTATGATATCAGTTCATTGCGTCGTAGTTAGCCCTCTGAGAGTAATTACATGCATCAATCACCGCTAGAAGAATATGCAAACCTCAGTTCAGGACATTTGCATTATCTTCTTATGTTTCTGGAGTTGCTGATTCATTTGTTGATGTATCTAGGTATATGATGATACAAGTGGAGGGAAGAAGGTCTGCACATACTATAAATTGGATTCTATTCCCGTGATACTGGTGATTGATCCAATCACCGGTCAGAAAATGAAGTCGTGGTGTGGAATGGTGCAGCCTGAGAATCTGCTGGAGGTATTCTCATCCTGGCTTTGATCTCCTTGTCTCAATTGAAGCTCTGTTTTGCTGTAAGCATTGCTTATGGTGTGTTACTCAAATGTTTCAATAGGATCTGGTTCAGTTCATGGATGGTGGCCCAAGGGATCATCATATAACTCTGTCTCATAAACGACCCCGGGGAAGTTCTTCCATTTCACAATCCAACAAAGGCAAGATGCTAGTTCCGCTTTATGTCTTACCCTACATTGTGGAAGTTCTTGGCACTTTCTCATACTCTGACTATTTTTGATGTCGTCGTTGCTTACAGCTGTTCCAAATGAAGACGACGAAGAGTTGCAAAAGGCAATTGCTACTTCGTTGGAGGGTGTTAAGGATTCTAGTTCGCTTCTGGCAAACGAGAATGAAGCCACGATTTCTAACAAGGAGGAAGAACCGTGTGCAAGCAAATTACGCTCGTATCCTCCTCTTCCAGAAGAACCTCAAGGTGACAAGAGCCTGATATGCAGAGTTGGACTTCGACTTCCTGATGGGCGAAGAATCCAGAGAAATTTTTTGAAGGCTGATCCGATACAGGTAATAAAAATATAAAGCACCACAACTCAGACATTGTGCTACCCTTATACTTGACCCACGATGAGCTTTTTGATTTTTTCGATTTTGCAGCTTCTTTGGTCGTTCTGCTGCACGCAATTAGGGGAAGGTGGAGCCAGGCCCTTCCGCTTGACGCAAGCAATCCCCGGAGCAAAGAGTCTGGATTACGAATCCGGGTCGACCATTGCAGAGTCGGGGCTGGCAAACTCCATGATCTCGGTTGCTTGGGAATGAAGCTAAACAAAAGTCTACGGATCTTTTTTTATCAACATGTTTAATCTTTCCTCCTCCAGATACTCAACAATGTACATATACTCTCTCTCTCTTTCTCTCTCTCTCTCTCTCTATCTTTCTCTCTCTACACAGAGCATTGCATGTTTATCGACTGGCCGGAATTAGGTATCGGCGATGACCGTTAATTATTACCGAACTAACAGTTGATTTTGCTGCACCTGACATTATTTGAAACCAGCGTTCCTGCATCAGGATTATTGTGTTGGTGCTTAATTCCTTGCCCGTGCAAGTTTCTGTAATTTAATATTATGTTCTTTTAGAGTAACAATTTAATAATTAATATTATGAAGTTGGGTCTCTCCGGGCTGGTTTCCATCAACCGCCAAATGGGGCCCATTTGTAGCGTTTTAGTTTGAGCCCAACACAATTTCAGAAAACGAAGCCCTTTTTCGATTTGGGTCTCGAGAGTCGAGACGATAGAATATAAATGGGTTTTACAATGCTCGATTTTAGACGTTGGATATCGAAAATTAAATAAAAAATTGCAATGGCTTTTACTTTCCGGATTTAGTCCAAATGTCTAATATGGTCAAATTTTTAAGATGAAGAATTGAATGAGTAATTTAGGATCGGGGTCAGTCTTGATTATAAATATTCTCATTGCTGATTATTAATATTATAGATGAATAACGATGAGCGAAAATGTTTAGGGTAGTCCTTACATTTTTGTTGCTGGAAAGATAGTCATTACATAAAAATAACGCATATTTTTTAGATCTACGACAGATATTAAATGATTTAAATTTAGATATTTATCAATACGATTAATCTTATTATGGAAGCATTGTTACAATTGTGATATGAAAGTAATAAAAAATTATAGGGCCTAGACCTAGTAGTATCGAAACAAAATCATATCATCCTAGAGAAAGCTTAGCAGACTTTCTAAGTAATCTAGCTCCTCTACCAACGACCATGTGAGAGAATTTTACAATATCTTTAATGTTATACTTGACTTATATCTTGATTATTCTTATCTAGTAACACTCAATTGCCCGCGCAAGTCAATTTCCTAGACTCGAGGAAACTCTTGCTCTTGTGTTCGTTGGAAATGATGTAATCCAGAAAAGTGGAGAAGTCGGTGTCCTTGTAACGCCTCGGATTGGTCTCGTTGATCAGTTTGGGCGACGGTCGGATCGTCTTGTCGAACGACATGCTGTGTAGGGAGGCGACAGATACCCGAGACTTGACGGGATTTACCAGCACCCTGTGGAGTACGCTCTTGTACCTTCCATTGCTAAATATCTGCCATCACATAATATCCCAAATGAAGAATATATTAGTGTTGGAGTTCAATTCCCACATTTTCACCCAACAATAAACATGTGGAGAAACATGCATACATGGACAATATTCATCTCGAGCATGGTTTATAAAAAATTAATTCGACCGAATATCAGACTAGTCAACAGCAAATCGAGAACAATCCTATACTTATTTTCACCCTAAACATAGTTTTAAGTTCGATAATTTGTCAACGTTCCGGTTGAACTGCTTAGATATATCGATTTTCTTGGTTGGACATCATTAACAAGTTTATTTTTTAAAATGAATAAATTTTTATATCTAACTGATTAAGTTAGGGTATTTATACTTGCATGTTATAATTTTGCAATAAATTAGATTATGTTATAATTTTCCATATTTTTAAACTAAATATAATAAATTTTAAATATTTTAAATTTTAAATTTTAAATTTAAAAATATTTGGTCCGGACGTGGATTCTATTAATTAGGAGGATGAGGAAAATCTCGAGTCAGCCTTCTAATATTTTTTAAAACTGTGGTCTCCGGCCTAAATCTTTATGCATACAATTATATTGCTAAACCAAGTCAAGCCAAAAAACTTCTAACCCGGAACTCCTATTTTACCTCGAGGTGATCACCAACATTGACTACAAAAGAGTTGGGAATAGGCTCGACGGTGACCCATCTGCCTCCATGGTGGATTTGGAGGCCCTTGACCTCATCTTGGAGGAGCAAAGTGAGGAAGCCATAGTCAGAGTGGGGAGGCATCCCAAGGGTTAGGTCTGGCTCAGGGCAAGCTGGATAACAGTTGACCACCACCATTTGACTTCCTTCCTCGAACTCCTTCATCACATGATCAGTACCTTCTTCGTCGTCGTCTCGCGTTTCCATGGCTTCCTTGAGCCCTAAGCTTTCTAGAATTGCATCAACTAGGTTTAAGTACAGTAGCTTCGTCTCTTGTGAGTAGGTAGCCGCCGCTTGTCTGTTATAATTAAAATATTTGTGGTTAACATATCTGTATTATAGGTGAAGAAGATATTTTAATAATGTCTAGTTAAGTATTTTTGTAGTGAGTTGACATTCGTATATTTGTAATAATTAGTTATGTATATATGTAGCTAGAAAGTAGAATTAACAATTGATTTTGGAACGTCATACGGGTTTAAACCAATGGCTCACGTTACAAAAAGCCTTTAAAGATAGTTAACGACATTCAAATGAGGTGAGCTTGTATTTTCAGATGAGTTGAATTTTTATTAATAGATAATATTCACAATCGAAGTAGTATAAAATTCCTGATTAGGGTTGAGACTGTGGTCTCATTAGAATCTTATCACAATGAGATGAGTTTGTTTATATGTATGAGAAATTCATTCTTCCATTGCATTTAGATTTTTCGTTTGATAGAAAATTTATATAATATGTGTGAGTGCCAGGTGAATTTGTGTACCTTGCTGTTTTAGTTTGGTATCAAGGTAGAATGATCTCGTATCGAATTTAAAATTTTAATTTGGATATAGATATTCTAATACATGTGTGTGTATGTATATACAACTACAAATAAAATAATAGGCTGTTGTCAATTACCTTAGACCTGGAGGAGAGGACGGCCAGGAAGGAAATACATCAGAGAGAGGCTGGCAATTTAACTTTAAAAAATCCCTCCAACAGAAAACTCTATCTTTCATCTGGTTGAAACTTGTTCCATATCTAACATGAGACCTCATGTCAGTGATCATGTACTTTGACCTCTCCTCGAACGGTAGAGCAAAAAACTCCTTTCCCATTTTGATCATTTCTTTGATAGCTTCACTTGCAATCCCATGATTTACCAACTGCACAATCCATTTTTTGGAACGAAATTTTTATTAGCTTGTGTTTATAAGTCGAAGGCCATTAAGCTTATAAATAATTGAATATATCATATTGTGCTTGGATTAATTTACTTAAGTGGTCATTTTAAAAGCGATCACGAGCCAGTGATAAAGACGAAAGAATTTGTACCTGAAAAAACCCATGTTCTTCACAAGCTTTTGCAAGGATATGGAGAACATGAGACCTGTTGGAACCATGCAACTCTGCAAAATCAATAACCGGCAACCTGATCTGAAAAGGGTCGCCGTCTCCTCCCTCCGCGGTGTTCGGACGTTCCGGCACCGGCAAAATGTACTTGCTAGGTACTTTTGTTAACCCTCTATCACAAAGATGCCTAACTCCCTTTTGATATTGCTTATCACTCTCTAATACCTCATCTTCCTTTATTACGACTGCCGATCCCATTGCCGGTGACATATTGCTTATTACCTTCGGTAAAATATAGCGGGGAAAAAGTGATATAGAGGAGGTGAGATGGGTGGGATAAGAAGAGGATTGGGTGGGATGGGATTTTATAGAGGTGGGAATATTTGTTATTTTTGGGACGAAATGAAATGTTGGAATTGTTTTAATTTGGGAGTTGCTTGCAAAGGGTTGACAATTTGTACAAAATAAAATACTACGTGTAGTTTTTTTGGTCAATAATATTATATGTAGTTTAATGTTATTTCAACTGGCAGATTTCTAGAGTTTTAAACGTATGTAAAAGACCATGCCAGCAGCCAAAAACCATGTCAGCAACCAACAACCACCACAAAGTTTTCTAACTGATTTAAAAATTCTCGAATTTTAGTCATTTAATGTATCATCAAATAATTGTTAAAAGAGTAATTCTTGTTTGATATTTTATCTAATTTAAATTTAGATTAATAAGTACAATTTTAAAATAAAAAACCTCGAATAAATTATTCTGTCAATAATACTTGGATTGTCCTTATGCAGCAGCATACCAGCTATAGTCTCCCTCGAGGAGAGGGATGGTGACTTTTTCCTGTTCCATGCAATATTTCGCCGTTGACTTGGTTTGGTCTAAGGCACGAGTCCTTATGCAGGAAGTTCTAATTAATTCCTTGACTCCCAACAATGAGATACCAATAACCCTCAAAAACAATGAAATACCAAAAGCTTTTATTTCTTATCTCTGACCTATCATCATATCTATGGCCTCCGGCAGCCTAGCCCTTGTCGTGTTTTCTTTACTTTTCAACTCTCTTTTCATTTCTTGTGATTAGTATGATGAAATTATTAGGTTCTAAGAGTACATTATATTATTTGGTTTGTAATGGTATGCTTAACTCTAAATTTTTTATTAAGTTACAATATAGCATTCACCAATTGATAAAAGTGTAGATGATTTGACAAAACTTTAGGGTTCAAACCTTACAAAGCGTAATTCTTTGTGAAAAATATTACTTTTAAAAAAAGTGTTATAATAAAAATATTTCACCGTTCCTAAAATGCCATGATAAAAATTTACCAACTAAAAAACTGCCGGTTCACTTAAAAGTGATTAAACTATGTATTTTATTCGATCTGTGCATAAATCACATGATGCCTCTTTGATATTTACCAAATTAACTATCATGCTAGAATAGTTCAAGACTTTTGCTACAATAAACCCTAGAGGGGAAATTATACGGTTATAATTCATGTCTAAGAAAGATATCATATATACATGTCTCTTCTGTCTAGACATATTAAGACCAGTTAGATTTCATGTAATCTTAATTTGATTCTCTCACATCTAAACACGAAGCTAGCTAGATTCATCATATCTTAATCCCATTATCAAGTATAAAATTTGGCCCCGTTGAACCTGTCACTGAAATGTTATCTTGTTAGATGGTAATGAAAGAACACAAAATTTACGTCAAAATTTGCAAGGGGAAAAATATAGGTGAAAAAAAATTCTACTACGTAAATCAAAACGGTACTGTACAATTTATTACCGAAAGAAGTAGTCTAGTGAAAATATCATTAGAGTTCAAGTTCAGCTGGAGAAAGCCCTCCAAGTGCCTGTAGAGTTCAATTCATATATTTTCCGAAAGCTGGAAGGTCAATTTGTTAAATTGGCAGTTGGCACAATTTGTCCTTTGTTTTCCATTCATTGCATGAACTGTGGATCCACGTCAGGAGCTGATCATTGCATGTATAAATGTATTTCATCTCTAAAAGGACATGAAATATTTATTTATTTTTCTCCCATAACCGCTCAAAATTTATGAGTCAACTAATTGCTCTTTCCTTGTTTCATTATTCTTTTCGTCAATTCTTGCAAAGTAATGTCAATGGGTTTCGCTTGTAGTTTAACCACTTCCGCGTAGAGCAGATTCGATCCGCAGACCACACAGATTCCTTATTTTATGGTACGTGAGAAAAAAATAAAACTTTTACCAATAAGTGATGCATATTATGCAGATTTGGCACATACTTCAAATGATTCTCTGAGATTGGTGGAGTATAAATTGAACAATAATTACATGTGATTAACCAACCATGTTATTGATAAACTAGATTTCTAATATATATTGTCTACCTTTTTTTGAAATTTCTAAGATCAATTACCGGTCTACGTATATATATAACCACATCTAGTGCAATTTTTCAAAAACACTGTAAGCGTGGTTACCAGCAAGAGCATATGCCCAAATTCTCACTTTCCATGGTGAGTCGCCAACATATGTAAATGATTTTTTCAGTAAGCACCTAAAATGTCAACTAGCTTAATCAGGTGACAAATGTTACCAAAACCCGAGCTTTGTTTTTCTATATATCCTTTCTGACCTTGCGGAAAGCTCCATGTTCATTGAACCAATAATGATGTAATATAATTGATACTAACTAGTTGTTAAATGTATCTCAGCCAATGTCAGCCCAATTGGCATTTTTTTTTATCAAACCTGAATCTCGATTATTCAATTGTCTCAACTAATTCAAATTTAAACTGCATGATTTTTTAAAATATAGTAAAATATTTTTATAATAAATTATTTCATCAAAAAATGATAAAATACTTATAACAAGTAACATTGCTATATTTTTTAATTTAAAACTCGAGATGTATTAAGTAAAAGCCAAAACGTGATATGTGATTGTTGTTTGCGAGCCCAGTTGGTTGCGAAGCTTTTCGTGTTATATAATAGGAAGTTGCTTTCATCATTTTGTGCAGGTTTTGGTCGGTTTTTTTCAAAATTAAAGGTCGGCTAAGTTATAACCATGTAAGTAACCACAGTAATACATTAAGAATAAAATCACCGTCTTTGGGCCGGATCAATAATATTCAGTACGAAATAAGAATGATGGTTTATACTGAGAATACCACGTAGCTTGTAGCAAGTTGTTGGATAGTAAGTATAAAGAGATTTACCAAGTCATTATCTCAAAATTATGGTTTGTCAATATGGTGATTATAACATTGTATCAAAATGATTCGAAAGAGTTATCTCGCTCATTGAAGTTAACCTCTCTCAACATTATGATTCATAGATCATGATTTGTTTGATTTAATTATTGTTTGCACATTTTCAAAATTGTACAACGCAGACTATCTGACGGCTAAGCATTATTATAATTTCTGAATAATAATAGTCATCAAGAAAAACAGTCGAGTCGAAGATGGCTTCGCATCGTCAATAATTTTTATCTCGTGACTGTTGGTATTTTCAAGTCTCATTGACCAATTGTTGTTCTCTCTTATCAGACGACTGCCACGTATCCTGTATGGAATTTTACAATATTGTGTGGTCCTCGGAATTTAATTCCTGGGAGGAGCAACATTAAAAGAAAGGCATGTATAAGGTTGGACCTGGACCCACAAACATTATGAGAGATCATATCTAAAAATATAAATTCTTCGAATCAACCAAATACACATGAACGGATCGGAACTCCATTAGTATATAGATATGTTGTGGCGGAAAATTAATTCGCGGATTTTTTGACCAGTTTTAGTAAAAAATTCGTAACTAACTGCTCAAATATCGGATTGAGGTGATTTCAAAAGCTACAGAAAGATAAGAGATAAATCTACAACTTTGTAGTTTATCACTTTTCCAAATTCGGAGCAGAAAGAGATCATAATCAGCTTGGAAGTTTCGGGCAGTTAGTTTTTCATATCTGAGGCCGGGGATAATTTAGGTTTTTTGTACTGAACGGCCTAGGGTTTTTGGTATTGGGCTAGGGCTAGTTTTTTCTATATAATGACAGCCTTGACGTAGAAGAAAAGCACCCCCTAACAAAACAACACAACACAACATATCAAATCTCTTATCAAAGCTTCGGCTTTTTATCTTAGCGTAGGATAGATGTAGCTTTTATCATTTATGTTTTCCTCTTGTCCTCTTTCCCTATAATTCAATAAAGTTCTTGCTCTTCCACCAATTCTTTTCTTATCTACCAAGTCCGATCTATATATCTTCTCTTCGTTTTCCCCATATTTCTTCCATCTTTGCCTTATTCGTTCGAATCACATCTTGGGACGACCACTCCGGATCCGTCTTTAGATCGTTTTCGACGTTCTAACACATTTATTTATTTGCGCAACAAGATGATGCATGCTTCGTTAAGTATCTGCAACACAATCTACCTTCTCTCTTGTCAGATCAGGCCTGAACTTTTCAATCTCGAGCGAGTAAACTCTGCAAACGATAAATAAAGATGAATATATATGGTCTTGTAAATGTCACGATCAACACAATTAGAGTACATATTGAACAATGATACGTTGAAAGAAATGCTAAAAAATAAATTTTGAATTGCATATGAAGTACTCAAATCTCTTGAAATATGCAAATGTCTATCTCTCTCTCTCTCTCTATATATATAACACTCGGTACTTTAGGTTATACTATAACATGCATCATATCATCTGATTTAAACACCAATAATTTACCATTAATTTGATAGGTGCTCAAAGATTAAGTCAAGATCGCCCTCGCTGACAATTATTTTCGTATCATTTGACTTTGGGTGGATGATGTGTTGTCCGGTTTCTTTAAGGATTTCCAACTGTTATCGGTTAGGCTTTTGCAACGATCATGCTTATGTTCGTATAAAGATACAATTCATTTCAATTTGATAAATTAAGGAGTTGTCAACGAAAGCTGCTTAATCCTACCTATCGGTCCCGCCACTAATAAGACCGAATGGTGGTTCGACCTAGAAAATAACGGAAGTAATAGCTATTTCCTGGTCCAAATAAACGGCATAATTTATTCAATTACTCGAAACGTTTTCCAGAAAGAAATGGACAACAAAAAAATGACAGCTCCCTAATCTCTAAGATCCATTAACACTAACAAGAGCTTTTTTAACTCTTTAACATGAGGCACATGGAATCTAGTGTGAATTAATAAGGATTGTCTTACAAAGCTAAATATTATGTCATGACCGATAACAAAGTAATACAGTAAGAAAAAAGTGAAAAAAAATTCTGACGGAAGTGAAATATAACATGAAATTGTAAGTTGCAAAATAACAAAAATAGTTCCAATGCTTTGATTATGTGTCTGTTAAAGAATGAAACAACGACTTAAAGAATAACTTAGTTAAGGAAATCTACAGAACTCGTAACTTCATAGGATAATTGTTAATTATATTGATGGACCTACCTTGGATTTTGTACGGTTAAAATATTATTAGGAATTAAATTTTCAAAGTTTTAGATGATTTTGAGTTTTGTTCTCCTATCAAGCAAGATTTTTCCGTATTGAGATTTGAACCTCGAACATCTTAAAAAAAATAATAAGATCCGTTGTCATTCTATCTACAAGTATCAAAATGTATAATCCCGAATATCAAAGCGCCGCGTCCAGGACATTCCAGTTAATTTCCCCAACACAAAATCCACATAACTATTTTACAATATTGTTGCGAACGACTTTTGGTACAGAATTCATCTTCTCTTCTAAATATTGCGCAAACTTTAGATGACTTACTTTCTTAATAAATATAAAACTAATCCTTATCTTCATCATATTTTTAATAAAAGAATAATTCAGTTTTCATAATATTATTATAAAGTCATTTAACCTGCATAATAAAATAGTTGTATAGCATAAATATGAACTACTGACATGTTAAAAATAAATAAATTTATAGTTTTTGAGGGGTAATAATAACAACCAAAAAATACTAAATTATTGAGAAAAAGTGGAACTGCCGACTCCCCATGTTTAGACTATCAATTTCAAACAAATCTAGAACGCCGGATCAGTTAATACAGTGTTCCCGGTCAACGGTTGAACATTTTGGACCGATCAAAGTCTCCAGGTGTCACTTTTCTTCAGTGGTGTCTTGAAAAGAAACTGGAACCTATGTCTAATCTGGTCAACAATCACAACCGATGAATGATTGTTATTTTTTCGAATCGTGAAAATTGAACTATTTTAACAATTTGGTAAGTAAAGTTTTATGTTAGTTGTAATTTGACTTGATTCCGACCTAAATTTACACGTTCATTACATAACATGTAGTTTCTATAAAAAATCAACCATGTCAACAATGATTGTGCGATCGAAGATTCTTTTCAAATTGGCCACAAGTACATGTAATACTTAAAAAAAAAAAATGAGTTCGAACAAAGAATGAAATATCGTTGAAATTTTTATTTAAAAATCATTTCATTTTTATTAAGTATATCTCGTAAATCAGATTAGTTATTATATTTATAGTGAATATTTTAATTTATTTGGAGAAAAAATGACAACTTAAATAAGTGGAAATACTTTTCAAAAAATCTAGTTGGTGGGACTATTTTTTGTTCGGTAGTAACCAGGTATCAACCTTGAAATGGAGATATGCGTTGACTTTTGCTTTGAAAAGATCTTGACGACTTACATGATAATCATTATTTTTTGTCTGGTCCCACGAACAATGTTATGGTCGTATATGCCAAGGATATATATTTACGCCAATAAACATATAAGAAAAAATTATTACTAATTTTTCCAAGTTAAAAAACACTTGTTAACTTTTTTTTTTCAAAAACAATTATCTAACTTGTTGGACTCGATGCTTCTAGCCCATTATCTGAGGCTGGAATTTCACTGGGCTGAAGATTTCTTGTACGTATTGTGCCAATAAGAAATCCAGATGGGCACCCAAGATCATTAAATAGGGCAAATATCTCTTATGGCTTTTTGTCAGATCTCAGCTAAATTAATTACAATTTCTAAGCCTGATACACAAACCAAATCCTAATTCTAAGAAAGTTCTTATAGCTCATCAGAAGAAGCAGCTTGGTGTTTCATCTTACCCTTTATGACGACAGCTAAATGATCACAAGCTTTGGCCCAAGCACATTTCATTTCATCGCTCCATTTCTCTCCTACGGCTTCTTCAACTGTCTTCAAGAGCACCTCTTTAAGAACCTACTACACATACTAACAACCATGCATAATCACGTCTCCCAATAATGAGTATTTGCTTACTCCGATTAAATATTTGTTAGAAAAATTTAGATCAAATGCATTAGCAGAACTAATAATTATTAAAGTCTACCTCGAAATGAAGATCGAGCACTTCCCTCTTGAGATGGATGGATCTGACGTATCTGAGGGTGCTTTGAGGTACCGCTACTTCGTCCTTTTTTCGGAGCCGTATTGCCGACTCGCATATCCGTAAGGACCGTGACAAAACTACACTACATCAAGATCTTTATTTTTAGTCAAAATGTGTTTTAACATCGGATATAAATTGAATCGACGAATTCATATACGATTTTTTTTTGTTTTTAATCGAATCGGGACAAACAAACTTAGTATAGTGTTGCTTGTAATTTTATACAGCTTTGGTCCTACCTAATTCTGCCTTGTAAATATGTTTTTCTACGAAAAAGTTACTTACCAAAAAATTGATAATAGGGACGAAGAATTTCTCATGACATTTTATTTTCAATATTCAAATGCAGAATACTGATTGAACTATAACATAGCTAATATAAGCACATTATGGTAAATTTTCACTTATGATGTAAATCTCATGCACATATTTTCGAATTACTATTTGTACAATTTTGCTTACATAGAACACCTTGTACGGAATTGTACAATTTTGCATACTCCCACTCCCAACTTCTGATGTGGGATATTCTCCAACACGCCTCAAACGAAGCCTATCGGAATGAAGTTTGTACGGGCCTAACATTGTCTCTCGTGCTTTCAAACAGGGGTCGTGCGAGTATATGGGCTCATGGGCTCGTTAGAGCAAATTGGCTCTAATACCATATTGAAAGTTTACATATCCTATCCAAAACTTTAAGGTAGTGAGTAGGTGAATCCTACCACCTTATAAACCAATCAATCCCACTCGCATGTTCTGATGTGAACACTCTCCAACACAAACAACTTATTAAATAACCACAAAACAAATTAACCTAACCCAACTATAGCATAGGAGTACTAAAAAAATTATCAGTAAGCGCTAAAATTTTTATATCTAACTTAAAAATTAAAAATAATAAGTAGATAGATTATCCAAATTTATAAATTTGTTCAATCCACTTGTTATTTTAGATGCAATATTCTATCTAACACTAAATTATTACATTGGTAGGAAGTTCGAATCTAACACTTAGTTATCACATTAGTAAGAAATACGAATATCTTGCATAATGTCTTGATTAACTCGAGGATAGACCCATTCAAGTAGAGTTTAATCATTAAGAACGGAGAAAATATTGTTCTGAAAAATCCTGTCATAGATGAGACATGATAGTACCCGACTCTGGAATCAAGTATCCCAACACCACCGATGTTGTGATGGGTAATTAACATAGTCGATCGCAAGTAACACTTACCAACTTGAGAACCTTGACAGCGTGGAGCCTGAGCGTAGGACTATTACGTGGTAACTCATTCAAACCTCTCAAGAAGAACATGTTCTTTGCTTTCAGTGCAATCTCTGAAATCCTGTTAACACTCGACCGTCGATATTCTTACGGGTACACTTAAAAAAATAATAATTTTCTGTTAGTTATATCTCATCGAGTTGGTGTATTTTCAAAAAATTACAATTAATAAACTTACTTGGTAAAGAAAAGTCTGCTGTATTCGGAAATATTTTGCCTCAATATCTGCCATGATTCCTTAACCAGAGCTTCGTCATCCGCAGAGAAATCCATAATCTACTGCCGAGGATTTTTTTTTTTTTTAAGTGGTATGGTTTTTTAACATGTTGATTCATCCCTCTCAAATAATGAAATAAATGATTGTGTACCAAGCAACGATAAGGTTATTACGCAACGAGTTTGTAGCTATTACCGTTTCAGAACCGTTGGTCTAGGAAAAATAATCCGTGACAAATGTCACCAATAATGATTAAATCTAGAGTCAACCTCTCTTAGACCATATAAAAAAGCGCCTATCAACAATGCCTGTTTCGTTCGCAAGTTCAAAATCGAAATATTTTCACGGTGATTCAATCATTTAATCACTTAAAATAATTTTCTAATTTAACAACAAATATTTAGCTTAACAACATTGCTTAATTTTAAGGAGGTCAAGGGTTTCAGAATCTATGATAATATAAATAGGGACAATATTTACTCTAAAAAAATATTATTAAAACCTTAAAGACGAGATGATGTGCTCGAATATGATAGAAAAAATATTATAAATTTTTACATTCGATATAATTCAAATTCGGACTAACCATGGATACCATGCAAGTTTTGCCATAAAAAGTTGTCAAATTCAGAGCAGTCAATAAAGTTTGTACATGTAAAAGAAATATATTACATAGTGGGCAAACGAGGGGGGATATCATACGTATATCTTAAAGCTAAGCAGCAGAAGCTTCAAGTTTCATCTCGGCCTTGATGGCGGCAGCTAACTGGTCGTAAGCTTTGGCCCAAGCACATTCCATTTCCTCATTCCATTTCTCACCTAAAGCCTCTGCAACTGTTCTTAGCAGTGCCTCTTTCACCACCTAGTTAATAGTTAATAGAAACACAAAGGATGGAAAAAACAAAACCAAATTAATCCTTACATATTTGAATCATACGCAATAATTTGTCCAGCGTAAGTTGTGTTAAATTACCTCGAAATGAGGGTCAATCACGCCATTTTTGAGATGGACGGAGCCCAAATACTTGAGAGTGGTATCAGCCACCACTACCTGGCCTTTCTCCCGTAGCTGTATTGCTGACTCGCACGTCTACAAATGAAAATTCCAACAACTGGATTACTGCCAGTATGATTTATTAAAGGGTTGATATGTTCATGTAATCCCATTTAGATCTCTCTGATTAAATCATTAGAATATATAGACCAATTAAGGATGCAAAAATTTTTATAGATGAATGGGAGTCTACTATTTGAGTCAAAACAATACAGGTTACAATGACTCAGAAAGAATTCTCAAAACTCTCTACTTTTAGCTGTACATATAATCAACGACACACACACACACACATATATAATTATTGTGGTGGAACTCAATACCCAATAATATGGTCAAATACTCAACATCTAATTATGGGTCCAAGTGCTTTGTTTATTTGGTTTCTCCTTGATAGTAAGAACGCTATGATATTAAAAATTACGTTATAATTAATAAATCAACTCACCATCTTGAAAACTTTGACAGCGTGGGACTTGAGCCTAGGATTATTGCGTGGTACCTCATCCGTGTCTCTCAAGAAGGAGAACATGCCCTTTGCCGCTGGTGCTATCTCTAAAATCCTATTGAAAATACAACCATCAATATTGTAGAAATATATAACAATATTAAAATTTTCGTATCCAATCAAAGAGACGTTTTTTCTAATATGCATATTCCGAAAAATCAACTTACTTAGTGAAGAAACGTAGGCTGTATTCAGGGATATCTTGTTTCAAGACCTCCCATGATTCCTTGACCAAGTTTTCTTCCTTCTCGGAGAAATCCATTTTTGTATTAGACTACTAATATGTGTCGTTCTTCAAGTGGTGCATGTGTGGTTGGTTTATTTTGAGAATATATATATATGATAGATAGAGAGAGTGAGAGTGGTCGATCTTTAAAGATAGGATTTTGTGTATCTTAAGAGTGAGACGATGATATTTTTGTGTGGAAAAAGATAAGGATATATTGTGGAAGGAGTTTGGAACTAGTTTCTTAGAGCGGTTCACTTGTTGTCTAGCTAATAATGTATGCCAACCCCACCAATTTTTGCTGATGTCTTGCGCTCTATCTATTATACCTGATAATAAAAAACTATAGATTTTTTATAGGGAAAAGTCTACCTAGGACTTCTGTGATTTGACCCGTTTCCAGATAGGTCTTTATGGTTTAAAACAATGATACCCGGTCTCCGTGCTTCCAATTTTCACATCTGAGTCCACCTGGTCTGGATTCGTTTTTGTTCATTTTGGTATGATCAAATTTGGCATTTTCAACACCGATTGACGACTCGAGTTGACTTCCCGAAGTGTCCCCGACATGTGGATACCAGTTTCACATGTTTTCATCACTGGAATCGTAAGATCAAACTTTGGATTTTTTAATCGAACCGGATCGTGTGGACTTAGATGTGAAAATTGGAAGCACGGGGACTAGGTATCGCCGTTTTAAACCACAGGGACCTATCTGGGAACGGGTCAAACCACAGGGGCACTAGGTGGACTTTTCCTTTTTTATAATATCAACAACGACAAAATTGTAAAGTTGTGAGTATGGTGAATTTATTTATGTATAGAAGATTTAACTATTCATGAACTTATGATTTTTAATTTGGTTGTGAAATTTCTAGAGCAATTGTTCATAAAATACTTGTGGTCCGTCGTGCTAGTACGACGTTTTTTCGAAAGCACTAAACATGATGTTAAATTCGTGCAAAATTTTAGCCAACGACTTTCGTTTAAGAGAGCATGTTAAAAATTTCTACATTAAAAATGATACGCTTCGTGGACTAATTTAAAATTTGAAAGATTTATATACTCATACTAATATTTTGAGTTGTACATAAAAATTTTAACTTGCCTTACTCAATATTATATTCAGATCTATATTTTTCGAACCTCATCCATCACTAAAATGGATTATTAAATATGAGTATTTCACCAAAAAAATTATTAAATATGAGAAAAAATTTAAAGAAGGGTGGAATTCAAAATTTATTATAAACTTTGTTGAAATTTATTGATAGATGATCTCTATCATTAATTTAATACAAGAGAAAATATATCGTCGACTAGCTGTACATAGTGCAATCTTCGAAAACAGGCGTAGAAGCTTTTGTTGCATTATACTCTTTATGAGGCCCAAATGGCCCAGGTTATGGGCTCATGACTCTAAGGCCCAATGTTAGTCCTTCTTGGGTCCAAGATAAGGGAACGTGCAATCAAGTGATCCGAGGTCCAAGCCCGACAACTAACTTTTGTCCTCTAAGGCGAGGAATTTTTTTCTCTCGTGTTTCTAAATTATTTTCTGGAAAGTTTAAGTACATTAGACTAAACTTAAAATTTATAAAAAAAATTATTTTCGTAGAAATAATTTATTTTTGCAATAAAATCGAGAGTATATCGCTTATGATGAATTCAAATAATCAAATAATATCCGCTTCCTCTAAAATTTATTTGCACGGTTTCTGGTAATGTTTTAGTAAGTAAATAAAATTAGACATTTAAATTTACACCACAACCACCTTAATTACAACCTGAACTGTCAAAAATAATAACAACTTCGTAATTATGGTTTGATCCTTTTATACTGTTAGAACACGCGTTAGTTAGTAAATATTTAACAAATTTGAGCAAGCATTAGATTTTATGAAAAAAAAATGCCTTAGGAATAAATTTAACTATGCAACATGTTAGAGTCCATTGAACAACGCGGGAGTAAAGTGATTATGAGTGGCAAATATTATAGATTTTTCTTGAACCAAATAACCTGACATCGTCATAACTATATAGTCTCATTAGTTTTACACTTAGCAAACGAATTGGCATAATTTAAAAAAATAAAATAGAGTGGAAACGAACTAGAAAATTTATCATACTCATTTTAAATACTGATTTTTATTTGCTACTTAATACCCTGAAAAGATCACATTAAACCCACAGTAAAATGATTTTGCCGGTCTGGACACGCTGTTACGGAATCCTAGGAAATCCTGCGGAAGTTGCTAATCTCGTCCTTACAGACACATCAGTCCCCTCAATTTCAGTGAAACCGGATCCCCAAAAATTATAAAAACAAATCAAAGAAGAACAGCATCATGTAACGTGCTGGTCGTGTTACACAAGACAAGAAAGGTGGTGGATGCCCTCCACTTCCAACTACAACCAACATGTTGGGTTCCAACTTATTAGATCCCTTTTACACTTTTACCACATCTTCTTTCTATTTTTTTTAACTGATATCTAGAATTTGAATTTTCAAAAACACAATAATATTAAAAAAATTCTTTGTTACCGGTGAAACATAAATTAATTGACCCACCGAGCATTTAAATATCAGATTTATTGGAAATAAGTTGGCGAAATAGGTGATCAAGATGGTGGTGCAAGAATAAGATATCATCTTGCGTAAACAAGAGTTCTAAAAAAATGTTGCTTAAACAAGCAAAACCAAACGGGTGATGATGATAACAAAGCTTTAGCCTCACGTTTTCTTGGACGATTTTTCGGACCTCCTTTTTGTTTCTCCGTATTGGTGGATACCCACGCTTGCATGCCATCTAAGCACTATATGTCTTTTTAAGAATAAATCCACACTTAACGAAAATTTATATTCAAGTGACTACAAAGATGGATATTTCAGATGCTAAATAGATCTATTAATAAGAATTCTAGTTCCCTAACATTTTCATAAAATCGATTATTCTGATTTTGAGTTTAAAACAATAGTGCAATTACATTCTCATCTTAATGCAACTACATTCCATGACGACTTTCAATGCAACTAACTTTGAAGTTAAAAAAGGTAACTAAATTGTAACAATTTCAATCGTAAATACACAATTCCCGTTTGAGGGACATTCTAATGTGTGATGCACAACAATTAAGGGGGAATGAGGAGGATTTTGCTTTATTACCTTAGTGTCTCATAAGCCAAAACAGCACAAAAGAATCCTATGTTTTGGATCTCACAACCAGTAATCACTAGTTTTTTTTATTCTCTCCCTCGCTTTTAGGAGAGAGAATGAGGACTGTGTCCGATTTCATGCTCCTTGGGGCACGTGAAAAAAGCAATCCGACCGTTTTCTGATGCTATAGTTCAACGGCCACAAATATTATCCAACTTGAATTCACATTTATTGATTTAATGAATATTATATTAGACATGAAAAATAATATTATTTCATTTATATTAAGATTTATTGATTTAATTAATCGTATATAAAAATAAAAAAAATTGCACACCAAGAGTAAACAATAGTAGCCTTGTGCTCCTCCGAAAAGCTTCTTTTTATCTACTAATAATTACAACTCGCTACTCCTCCTCACTTCTCGAATTTAATCATTCTATTGACTCTCTGAAAAACTACTTGATTGCGTATAATTACATATTAGAATGTTTACAATTCATAAAATTTGAGCAATTAATAAGTGAACTCAAAATTTGTAGAGGGTGACCATAGATTCGAAAAAATATCAAGATCTTAATTGTTTAATGTATCAAGAAACCTTAAGTTGAGTAGTTTAGAAACTTATTCGCAAATATTGAATTCCTTGAATGAAATCTCCTATAGCTATAATTGCATCCAATGAATTCAAACTGTAATTGCAAATGGACTATACTGTGAAGCCAAATTAACAAGAGTGGAATATTGATACAAAAGGGGAAAATTAATATATTTGATGAGTGGATAAAATAACAGGTGCCCACTAAATTATATATCCAATTAGACAGTCGACTCATAGGTATCTACGAAATTACAGTGACCTTAGGTTATCAAAAGGCAGGCTTTATTGTACTTTTCAATTATTGACATATTTTTTTCATTTTTGGAAGTGGATTACTTCATATCGTACTCAAGATGATTTTTTTTAATGTAGTATTTCGTAATTTATATAATTTTAATCTATTTTAATATCTGAAGCAACTATCGGCGGTACTAATAGAATGTAGTATGAATACGATGTTGTAGATAGCAGTTTAATGTTGGCTGTTTTAATTTGGCACTGAAAGATGCTTTAATCTTACGTTTTCCAGGACCTTTAGGCAAAATCATGAATACCTATATAAATAGGGAAATGAATCGTGAATAGTGAATGCGTCATGCTCATCCCGGGGCCTACACTTTCTTTGAAAAATAGTTTTTGTGATGCAAAATCATTCTCGTAAAATGAACGTAATTTTCTTATACCATGAAATTTTGAATTCTTATTCTTTTATGATTCGTGCATCGATACATCGAAGCATTTAATTCGTACATACATGCAACTATTTACATCCATTTATTTTTTAGAGAGAACCCACGCGAAAATTTTTGTCCACTACAATTAACATCACACTGTCCCTATCGGTGGTCGGCTGTCCCAATTCAAATAATAACAAATGATTTTGCATTAATACTAAAAATTGGTGATAACAAATAATTGTTTAGGTATAGGCGAAATATTAGATCCCCGTTTTCTTGTCAGTCGATTAATGGTCGAATGGATGCTGAACTAGAAAAATAGTTGAAGCATTAATTCAATCATTTATTCATCGCTTTGTGTCTGAGCACAAATATTTGTAAAATATGAAACTTCATTTTTATCAGAATTAGCCCAAACTTTTTGGTATGTTTTTCTATCAAATTGAGAGTAACAAAATATTTTTTGTCATTACAAATGAAAAAATGATATCAATGAACCACCTCTTATAGTTTTCAATATTTGACTATAAATAATTTTAATCTTCTTTCTCTCCATGACTTCGGCCAGGTAAGAAATAATAATAAGTAACAAGTAGGTGAGCCATCACCAACAAATACTAAATAGTAGGATGGGAAAATGACACTCGTGCTAATTAAATTGAATGTTGTGGACCTCTTATATCTAATTCCAAACTAAATTTCATTTTCCTCGAAAGCCATATCGACCAAACAAGAACAGGAAATTAAATCATTTTTATTTTTGTCCATGCTCAACCAATTCCCAAAATCTCTCCACCAAAAGCAAACGACATCACACAGAATTAGCAGCCTTTGACACAACATTCACATTGCACAATTTTGTGCTCATTGATAAGAACAAATTAATCCGCCTCTCTCCCTGCCTATATAAATTATTTAACCAACAAGTGGTTCGATTTTTTTTGGTAAATGTATATATATATATATATATATATATATATGGGCAACGCTCCAATCACCCATTACAATTACCAAAGGGACATTTTAAACTGCAATTAACAGAATTGCAATCAAAATCTCACCGGTGACCAATTAATAGCTTCAAAATAGAACAATTGACCGGAGGAAAAGAATCAAATGTTGATTGCAGGAGCCATTTTAGTAGTTCGCCGAAGTTAGACTTTGCCCATGATACATAATCAAATTGATTAGCTCGTTGCATTCTAATATTTTTAAACTCATCAGATGCAAAAACTTGTTTTCCAGAATGAGTTAAAATACTTATTAAGAAAATTATATTTTCATTCAAAGATTTTTATGGATCTAAAATTTTCAATAATTAGTTCATAGAATGTTCGACAAAGGTAATTTGGATGAAAAATTTATCTGTGCTGCGAACAATATATAATGTTTATCAATCCCGAAGCCGTATTAATTACACAATCCCAACATTGTCAAACAAGAATAATAATGGAAGTCCACACCCTCTAAGCAAGATTTTACAATTAATTAATTAGTTACAGCCAATAAAACTTCGCGCGCAGAACACGACAAGCAACTAACCTCATCTACCACATCCTCTCCACTTCATCAAATCCACACTTTTTTTTCAGTGACCCAATTTACATAATCAATCTCTCTCTCTCTCTCTCTCTCTCTCTCTCTCTCTCTCTCTCTCTCTCTCTCTCTCTCTCTCTCTCTCTCTCTCTCTCTCTCTCTCTCTCCCTCTCTCTCTCTCTCTCTCTCTCTCTCTCTCTCTCTCTCTCTCTCTCTCTCTCTCTCTCTCGGTCATCCAATTAATTCCCCACCGAAGACCCACCAAATCAAGTATGCTATGGAAGTAAAATAATAATAAGTCAACCACCGATTATCTAGATCACCATACTGTTAAAATTTTAAATTACGTCCGGTTCGATTTTGAAGTAATAAATTTTGACATGAATTAATGAAATGTAAATACAACCCAAATCATTGATATTCGATTAATGAAATGTTAGACAATCAGGAGAGTAATTGGTGTAACAAGCTTGCATAACTAAGCTCGACCAACGAAACAATAATTCAGATCCATCTCGATCTCGCTACTATATGGTTTTAAATCAATTAACCTCAATTTCATACATAAATACTTACACATATAAGATGAACAAAATTCAACCAACCAGCAGCTGGTCTCAATTGTACAAAAAAAATCTATCCATCTGAATAATTTTTGTTCTAAGATCTGGCACTTGCCAAGATGAAGAAAGAAATTAAGAATGTAATCTAGATATACTTCATAACCTTATCCCCTATAATAATATAAACTCCGATTAATTTAGATTTGAATGAATTTCGGATAAAATGTTTGAACGATGATAAAACTCGCCGATTCTCTTTATTTACAGGGACATCTCCTCTTGGCAACTTCATCTCCAAAGCACGATCTGAAAAACGAATCCACCTCCTCCCTTCTCATGACCTCGAAGAACTCCAGCTCCACGAGCTTCCTCTTGCACGAAGCCTTCCGCTTCGACTTCCGGGGGGCCGGCGGGCAATCAACGGCCGCCGGGATACGGTGCTCCTCGGACTTCGGCGTCACAGGGCCGTCCTCGCTGGACCCTTTAACGGAAACATCGACGGTGGATGGAACTCTCAATTTGGGCAGGTCCCCGAGTAGTTCAAGATCTATACTAGACATGATACCTTCCCTGTGTCTGGTTCTTCTCGTGTTGTGCCCTAAATCTTCGTGGTTGCTTATGTAGGAGGAGAGGAAATAACAAGGAGGCGTGTCTGTGAAGGTAATGAGAGAGAGAGAGAGAGAGAGAGAGAGAGAGAGAGAGAGAGGGAGAGGGGTCAGAGGGAGAGACGTAAGGGAGAGGTTGGAAAGGAGGGTTCGTTGGATGCTCTTATATAGTTGGTATTCTCCTGATAGTTTGTGTAAGGAAAATGACAATTTGGATGAAGTTAATGAAAAATCTGATCAGCTCACATTGATGAGTTACTAGCTTAGGAATAGTTTTTTTTTTAAGTACTGGCTAAGGAATACTGGAATAGTGATAGAATAAATTTTTGTATCTGGTGTTTTGGTGACTACCTTTTTCTGAAAAAATTTACGGTTGTCTCTTCACAAATATAAAATTTTGATGTGTGGATCAATGTAGGTATATCAAGAATAATTTTTAAATTGTGACAAAATTATTCCACCAAATTTTTAGCACATTTGCGTTTTCATTAATTCTAAATATCAAAGGACATTTATGTCACAAAAAAAATTAAGATTTGACTATGAGGTTTAACAAATATATATTTAGTAAAATCGTTTACATTAGATGAACTTTTACTTTAAAAAAGTTAGAACAAAGAGAGACAATCAATCTAATTATTTATTAATTCAAATATTATTTAGTACTGAAATTTATCATACTATGACGAGTTTCACTCTATTAAAGTTTATTATAAAAGTCAATTAAATGTTTAAGAGTCATAATGGAATTACTATTTAGCCGCACCAGTGCCTTTTATGTCCAGTTGGCGGACTTGTGTGCTTCGTTGGCACATTGGAGTTTTTATGTTTTCTGTATTTGGTACCTTTTCTTCTTCTTTTTTTCACGTGAGAGACACTTGGCAAACAAAGTGTAGATCCGACCTGGCCAGCTATAGCTTGTGCTTTTCTCAGTGATGGTGGTCTAACCTTTGACGCTTTGTTTAATTATTAATTAATGAGCCGTTTAGGAGTTATTAATTGGTGTGAATATGTAAGGTAATTTTGAGATAATTCCTGGTACAAATAAAGTGACATTTAACTACAGGCTTTGAGCTTATAATTGATTAATGGTAAGCCAATTTAGTATAATATTTCATATCATTAACACCTTTATTTCTAATATCATACGCGTCCGTTACTATATTGGTAAGATTCGAATTGGAAATAGTTGTAAATGAAGCCAAAACAATCCCAAGAATGGTGCGTTTCCGACTATATTGGTAAGTTGCAACGCTGGAAAAGTTTTATTTGCCAGATCGGGAAGAGTGCTAAATTAATTGGCGTCTAGAAAACTTGTTTCAAAAGTAAATAAACACGTGGGAGGTGGGACAGAACCTGATTGATTTATTTTGCTGTTTTGTTATATTTTATTTAAAGGATTATGTCCGTAGCTACGTGGCAATGCTGACATGTCTGTAATGTTCCTATTAGAAAAAGAAAATGGGTCAGACTTCGCCAAAGAACAATTTTTAATTCATTGCAATATCATAAAATTGATCTAAGTTTATTTTTTCTGTTTGAATAAACTCAAATCTCAAATAATTTATTCAAGCATTTGGGTCTGTTATGTGATCTGGTTGGGATTAAATTTCCGGCTTCGTGGACTTCCTTTTACACGCTGTAGGGATTAACAGTGTACAACGTGGCATATACGTTCCAGAAGCTGCTTCTCTCCAATCGCCACGCGCTTCTTTCTCTAATTATTTTTACCCGTAAACGAAAATATTTTTACCCCTTCTTTTTTCACAACTTCTTGTCGCAGTAAAAGAAATATTACTTATTTGTGAATTATGTAACAAAAAGTAAATTACATCCAACTGAAAAACGCATTTAGAAACTGCATAATAAAATATTATATATATCATCCTCCAATGGGAAAATAAATGTATATTCACATCGGTATGCCCAAAATGAATATCAATAACCAGCTGCCTCTTAGATTAAATAATGTTAATTTTAATAATAAAAAATTTACAAAATAAATTACGAGTGGAATGTAGATGTCAACTGCTCAATATCAATAAATAGTCGACCAAAATCTCTTCACATCCGTAGCGTAGGAGCATTGGATACTTATGGGTTGCGTCTTGAAGGCAGCCTTCTACTTACTACCAAAGATCTATTTCCCTTAAATATAATAATGTGCGAAACATGGGATTAGTTTTACCAAATACCAACCCATCTTCTTCTTGAATCTTCCCACGTGAAGTGTCTCCACCGCCACATTGCAATCGAAAATTAAATTCAAGAGACAAATTTTTTTAGTTATTTTAAAGTTTTGTCAAATTTGTGAATAGATAAAATAATATGAAGAAAATTATATTTGTAAAATGGCTGCCGGTCTGAAAATCACTTTTTTTAGTATGGAAAAAGTGTGGGGTAAGAACTTATCCATTTTAAGCTTATATATTTTAGATGAATTGGGTAAAAATAAGAAGGTTCTTTTCGCCAAAATCAATTAACTTCTTAATCTCATCTGTAAAAGCTCATCACATATCTCCTAAACTTAGCTATCAACTGGGCTTATTTCTTGGGGTTTTAATAATCTTAGAGAGCAAATAAGTGGAGCACAAACAAACCTCTTGTAGACAGTTAAATATCAACACATTTTTTGATAATTCATATGAATGACCTTTGAATTTGTTGGTATGAATTTTTCAGTTTCAGTGTACTATAAATACTATGGCAAAAAACCATTTTCGTTAATTCGTGCTTAAGAAACTTAAATATTATATGTATTTTTTGTCTTTAGGTATTATTAGTTCGACTTATTTATAAGTATGAAAATTAACATAAAATTGAAACACAGTAATATTTTTAATCACGTTCTTTTCTTCCTAAAATATTATTTTTCCTCTTCGATCAGCTTGGAAATTAGGTATATAATCAACTTTCCTCCCTCGATTTTCGAAGTTATTCTTGATATCTGTGCAATGATTTTGCCATATGATTGCCTTCTTTCTGTAGCCGTTTAACGAAACAACGACATTCCAGCTCTTACGTTGCAGAGGTTAATTAATTTAATGATCCACATTATTCGATCCATTTATCCATATATTAGAGTAATAACTAATGCTCAAGTCTTTAATTCTTCTTTCGTTCCCATGGAATTGTCTCCCTTAAGCTTCGGTAGGATAAGAAAAAAATTCAAGAATCTCTTAAGTTTTTACGGCCGTGGTCCCGCTGCAACCTTTATAGGAAAAATCCTTGCTAAATACTAAATTTTTATATATAAATTAATGATATATTGTTATCTACTAGAACCATTAATAGTCACGATCGAGCCAAGTATGATCACAAAATGACTCAAATTATTTTACCGAATATCATGACAATTGCATTAGATGTCAAATTGTAGTTTACGAAGATTGTTAGATAATTAACATTACGTAATCAATTTTTTTTCCGACTCTCGGGAGACTCTATTACATAGGTTAATTTAGTTTTTAGGAGCACATGTCTCGACCTAAATTCGTTCCATTGGCAATTTCTTTTAATGAACGATTGATTACGCAAATATTTCTTTTAAGATAACGGAATTAGTAAGAAATCCGTAAAAAAAATATGGAAATTTTGAACATCCGATGTTCAACGCTGATCTGAAAAACTGGATAAGAAATATCAGCAGACAGCAGCTGAAATATTCTCTTCATTAATTTGTTTCTTTCACCAAAGAAAAACACTAATCACGAATCTCGGCCCGTGATTCACCGGAATGAATTGGGTACATAATTTGGGTAGATGGTATTTATAGCGAGATGTAGTATTTGAGACGTACGGTAGAAAAAAAATTATGGATATATATTTAATAGAAAAAAATTTGTTTACATTGATATTGAATAATTTGTCTCCACAATTGAGAATAAAAAAACAAAATCGCTTAAAGATAAGATTAAGATATTTTTGTTGGCCCACAAATTTTTGAAAAAAAAAAATAATTTGGCCCACTAATGACAATTACTATGCTTACCCAAAAATGTCCATCCAACTCTATTTTTGTCGTGAATATTTTTTTGTCAATTGCATGAAGTAAAAAAATATCTTGCACTCATAGTATAAATTCTTTATATTCTTTTTTGACTGCACTAATATTTACTTTATGTAATAGTAATATTTTTTATTGTGATATCGATATTTTTTTCGTGTAATAATGAAATGTGTATTTTTAATTTTTTTTAATTTTTTCGTGAATGACATTTCTTTCACATGGTAACGATCCGTATTGATTTTTTCACATTGATCTCGTAGTTTTTAGAATTTTACAAAAAACCCTTGAATTTGTGTATTTTTTTATTTTTTGCGATAATAATTCCTTCATGCAATATGGATCAGTGTGAGATTTTATTACTTCTCTCTCTTAATTCTTGATTTTTTGCAAAAAAAAACTTGTGTATGTCCTTTATTTCATTCTATTTGAAAAATATAATTTTATGATCCAATCTAACCCGTGATCCCCTAAGTACTGAAAAATGGACCTGCCTTAAGAACCAAGACAATCAAAAGACATTAATTTATTCTTCTGACCAGCTGATAATTATACGGCAATCTATCCATGTGATATCCATCTGTGTTTGGTCCGAAGTAGCATAATCTGACCATTATTTTCTTCTCCAATCATGTTCTTTGAATATTCGTTGAGTTAACTAATTCAATATAAGATTTTTTTTATGTGTGAAAACATGGCATAGTCTCCGATCTAAAATTTCTTGATTAATATAAAAATTGTCAATTGATCTAAATATTGGTTGATATCAGAATATTAATATATATAATGTCCTTATGTTAGTCGCTTCGAATCAGAATATTGTCCAATGACGTTGAATAATTAAGTTGATCAGCTTTATTATATTATGCTTGGAAAATCAGGAAAAATCCTTGACTAGAGAAATTAGTAATTAAAGTGGATACACATGATGAACATTGCTTTAATATAGTGTGTCACATGATCTGAATTAACAATAATAAACGGAAATTGTTCGATGTTGAATGCCGCCAAAAAAGCTTTTAACCTATATCCCTTGGATCCTCTCAGCTAACACAGATTTTCGTCACTTTCGTCCATTTTTTCATATATGCAACTGAGCACGTATAAGTTTACTAGTTTGGATTATCAATTTTAAATCAAATTGTGATTGGGAAAAATTGTGATTGGTATAACAGCTTTAGCTGAAAAAATTATACGAAATTAAAAACAACGTCATTCGGACACTGGAATACTTAATTACTCATCAGTCTTCAGTTTTTTTACAAATTGTAAAGAGGAGAGGCCTTCGCATCACATCCTTTTTTTAACTACATGATTCGAAAAAAATTGTGAGTTTTTTTTCCAAAAGGGAAAAAGAAATTCGACTGATATGTACTGATGTACCTATGATTAACAATCCAGATTTGTAATTACAAGTTTATTAAAGACAGCGAAATAGTACATAAAATTACTTGATTAATATTTTTTCTTTCAAAAATGGTATGCAAAGTGAGAGCAACTTAAATCATTACAAATAAAAAACATAAACTATTTTGTCAAAAAAATGAATGCGTAGATAATAATTCCACATAAAATAAAGCATTAAAGACTCTTGGTAGCTCGGAAAACAACGGTTGCGCAAATCCAAATTGTTTAATACTTGTATTGTATTATTTTTTAGAAATCGGAAAACCATTTAACAAGTAGATTCCTAGCCTAATTATTATATGTTTCTTCTTATCTCTGACCTACATGCACCAACCTTGGGATCCTAAAACTAATCCTGGTAAAAAAAATTATTAACACGAGAAAGAGGATAATCTTTTCAAAGCCACCGTTCTACTAATTGTCAATAATATTTAGTTCTTAAATGAGGTTGGTTCTGATTTTGAATTGCCACCCGCTAATAATTGTTACCCAGAGATTAATCTCCAGACCTCTAGCCAGTTGAAAATTGAGTTAGTAAACTGTACATACTTTAGTAATTCTTGATTGATAAATTTTTTATCTGTATAATGATCACATCTATGCTATATTATTTTTTTTCCCTCTCTTTATTTGCACTGATACGTTTTAAGAGACTTATAAAAAAACACAACACAAGGGTCGATCTCACTTTTCATGTTAACATAAACGACAAGAGAAAGAAGTGACATGACGAAGACGTCATGATCCACATGAACACTAGTTTGCAGTGAGAGGCAGCAAGTAAATTATTGGATGCATCGTACGTGGTAGATATTTGACTTTTAAGGAGAGTGATCCCGCCGTGTGGGAGCCTTAAGAATGGAGCTGTAGAGAAAATTTTGTCTTGAATTCGATTGAAACCCAAACTATGTCCTTCTCAGTACTTATTTATGTGGAATCACTTGGGCAGACAATTTTTGTTACATAACTAATGTAATTGGAATAGCCTCCAACTTTTATAATTCTTGCGGGTAATTTGGGAGTTTCTATAACAAATTTTAGCAAAAATTTGCTAACTTATAGAAAAAGGTAAAGATGAACTGTATAACATGCACCATTCAATATTTTAAATTTGAGAGTTCTTAGACTCGAGTCATTTGTATAGTACAAAACTGTCGGGTATCAAGATATTTTTAAGATTTAAGGTGAGAAACTAATTCATGTATATTTCATTAAGAACTTGGCACCTTAATCAATCAAACTTCTATATCACTCAGATAAACCCTGATTAGGAAGCTCCATTTATCCTATTTAAACAAGTATATGGAACAAGGTCCATGTCTAGAAGAAAGAAAATTGCCACCCTAAAGTAACCAATAAAATAGCAGCAATCACTTCTCAAGGTGAAAATCATCAAACATTGAGCGAGAGTGGAATCAATTTCAAAGGAAGCTGATCCATGGGAACATATGCTTAACATCTAGCAAACATATTCTACTCCGATACGAGCTGCACAGCCGTAGACGAGCTCACGACACCCTTATTCCGACCAGAATTTGACGAAGGAATCGACGAAGGACTTGAAGATGGCCACGAGGGGATGGACCTTTTGCTTAGCTGGAGCACCTTCCCATGTTTTGCTGACAAGTCAACGAACAGAAATTACAGATCAATGACCATAGATGGCAATCAGACGACAATCAGGGAGTATGATCACTGATTAGGATGCTTACATGTTGATTCGGTCAAGCATTGCCTTGCCGCCTTCCTCGAAGCTGCGACTTTTTTGAATGTCAACCTTTGATTGGAATTCGTTACTGGGAAGAGTGCCGTTCATAGGTTTGGCCGGGATACTACTTCGAGAGTCTACAAACTGCGGATCGAGATATTTAGTGTTCAAATTCAACATTAGGAGTCACTTTCCGTGTACAGAATCTTAGGCATCGATACCAGAAGAAAGGAAATTGAAAAAGAAAGTGAAGTTAGCCGGGCAAGAAGCACGAGCTACCAATGACGAGACCCCAGTTGTGACACAAAGTAAACGTATGAACTGGTAAATGTCTTCAAAAGAAATTAACATAATGCAAACTTCATCATGATGCACGTAATTCTTACCTTAGCCTGATACGAGTGGTGTATTGATCATAACGTACAGCCAGTTTGATCTAAGGTCAAAGCATGCAGACAGGAAGAGCTTGAAGCATACAAATGACACCTAACATACCAAATGGTTAACCATATTGGGTTCACACGACATATAAACGTTGACACGTCGGTAGATGAGTGAAACGAGAAAGAAACAGCAGCAATAAATGGTAAAAACTCCAACTTTGATCAAGCAGATAAATTTATACGGAAAGGTGGCTTCTTACTCAAAAATGGCCTGCCTAGTTGCACTATGACTGTGTTGCTTCAAACTACGCTCCTAACACTTGACAAACATCACCCATTTTTCATGCTCATAGCACTTATTTTGCCAAAAAAATCTGGTTGCACGAGTTTAATTGGAATACTAGAAAGAAGTGACTCACCCCTGCTACTTCACCTGCCTTGCCATTGAAGGATGTATCAGCGCTAGTCTGAAGTTGGCCAGGAGATATCGAGCTTCTTAAAGATGAATCGGTGAGATCCGCAATGTTCTTATCCACCACCAAGGTGTTCATTTTCAGAAACGATTGTATTGGATTCCCTACTTCTTTGGCATTCCCGGAAAAGGAACTACCTGACTTGGTAGTACCCTTTGAGAACAAACTGCCATTGCCAACCTCGACAGATGGCTCCACTTCATGAGAATTTTCATGTCTATAGTCAGTTGACTTAATAACTGGTCTTAGAGGGAAGGTCTCTACTACCACATCGGCCATATCCACTATCTTAGATTTAGATGGTGATACAAGTTCCACTTTTTTATGTACTTCTGCCTCATTAAACAGCTTTTCTGCTGTCTTCTCAGCTGCCAATCTAGAGTTTTCATATGTTAATTGACCCATTGGGGTGTCCACTTCCTTTTCCTCTGTCGCCAATTTCTCGGAGGAACTCAGTCCAAAGAATCCCTCTTTACCAAGTTCCACAAGAACACTTTCTTCCCGGTTTGAAGGCATTTCCTCACTGTGATTTCCATTTAACAAGTCAGACTGCTCTGTAACAGGTTGCTCCGGAGATGCCTCCGCCTCCAACTCTGCAATTTCCTTGGCCAAGTCCCCTGATGCGGCCACTTCGACGGAAGCTTTTTCTGTTTCCACAGTTTCGATTAATTGAATATTATTAACCTCGGGTACATCAAATTGTCCATTTTCATCTGCTGGTGCAATATTCCCCTCGGTGATTTCCTCGTGGTCAACAGGCCGATGTCCAGTCTCCATAGTAACCCCTTTAGACATCAAGTAATATTCTCCGTCAGAGCTCTGATTCTGGTCCGAAACAAAAGGACTCCCGTTTAAAGCTTCAACCGGGGAACTTTCAGGATCCACGGAAACTGTGCCCCATGAATAATGGCTCAACGACTGATCACTGTTCTCCTCATCATGCAAAAAATTTGCAGGTCCAAGCACTTTGTTTTCTTGGATTACTTCACGCACAATCTCCCGCACAGTGTAAAAAGATCCACCAACTTCCTTGTGAGTAAGATTCAGAGATGGGAAATTCCCATCATTTCCACTCTGATACCTGAAAATAATCTACCAGATCAATGTCATATTGAGTAGACAGGCAAGCTCTTCCCTAAAAGGTATTCCCATAAACACATGAAAAGGAAAAGATGCTCTCCAAAATCACTTCGTTTAATTAGTGTGATGCAAGAAGACTTCAATTGATATCTAAATAAGAATAGGAATAACTGGAAGAACCATTAAATGATTACTTTTTGATGAAGGACACAACCATTTCCTTCCTCTCCTCCTTGGAGCGCCGAATGCGGGACTTTTTCCCTCCATAGTTGGTGCTCGTGGGCAGTGCATAAGTTTGGCCAACCCAGCTACCCTTGATAGCGTGCATTATGTTACGAATACCAAACACCTTTCAGCATAGAAGAAGCCACCCTGTCACAGAACCAAGACGAGGACTTTATTGCCACAAAATAAAGGTCTTCGTTCTTCCAACACATGCAAATGGTCAAACAAAAACAAATGAACTATCAAACAAAAGCCAGCCTTATACTAGTTTATTGAAAGAGAAGGATGCAGCATTCGCATCACACACAAACCTAGCCTTAAACTTGATGGTGTCATATGTTAACAACAGCGAACCATGTACTAGTTTATCAATAGATGAGGATGCAACATTTGTATCACACAAGAACCTAGCTTTAAACTTGATGGTGTCATATGTAAACAACCTGAGACACAAAGTTTACAGTATTCTAAAGATCAAAGTAAGAAAAGAAACCGACATCATGCATCGGCCAAAACCAGGCAAAGCATCTGCTCATCCCCACCAACTAACACTTCCAATTGACTTCCCATCTTCTGCATTTCTTAAACATGGTTTCCACAAGAAAGCACCAAGCAGCCAATTCCCCCAATTTCAGCCAATCCTGACACCAACCCATTTATTTTCTACTCATGCAAGTCCCTAGTAAAGCTTTAAACCCACATAAGCATTAAAAGGCAACTAACCCACATAGAGAGTAACCCTAAAATGCACAATAAAACTTCAAGGAAACCTCTGGTTTTCGGCAGATGTAAATGCAGCATTTTGACGAACAAAGTTCAACTAACAGCCACAAAATCTGTTCAACCACCTGGACCAACTAAGTTCTATCCGGCTCGAACCCGGAATAGTCGGAGTATCCGGGATATCATGTGGTTCCAGAAGAAAAAAATATACTAAATGCAACAAAAATAACTCGATCACTTTTCAACTTCTTCAACGATCATAAACAGAAGTAACTAAAGGGGAGGGCTTAAAATAGAAATTAAAAAAAAAAAAGAGACAGAACCTTTCAAAGGGGCAATGGAGAAGAGGAGCGGAGTCTAGAGGAAAGAGGTCAGTGAGAGAGTGAGTGAAAATTTCGTTTCCCGGGTGATGGAATTGGAAAGCCACTCTAAAACCCTAAGGTGACGGAAATGAGAATAAAATATGTTCTAATAAATTAGCTTTTGTTAAAAAAAAAACTTCTAATTTAAATTAATTAATCAAGCAAATGTATATTTATTGTCAAGTAAAAGGAATAGCTAGTCATTCTATTCAAAGAAGAAAAAAAGTAACTAGCCATAGCCATTTTAACAGTTGAATGGGTAAAAAATTGGCAAATAGAAGATGGAAAATTAGAAAAAAATAATTTTTTTTTTTGCCAAAATACCAAATTGGAGAAAATCGATAATTTTCTATTTGTGTAATGCATCCAAATTGGAGAGCGAGTCATACCGAAAAAATCTCGTAACAATGTTTTAACACTTGAATTCAAGATCTTGAGACCTTTTCGAGTCGATTAATGTAATGTTTCTCTAGAGATTTTCTGTTGAATGAATAAAAAATGTAGCAATATAACAATCCTATGTGATCTCGAAACAAAATTGCGGGTCTACAGCGAGGCAAGTATATACAACGAAAGAATACATGAATTAGTCTCGCCTTTTAAAAGAAAATTAGTATAGTATACTAATTTCTCGAACTTTCAGCTTTATAGGAAAGAGTTTTGCTGTCCATTCCAATTGGACTCTACGAATATAATTAGTGGGTCTCATAGAAAAAGATGGCATAACTTTAGTATTGTTTTGACACCCAAAGATTCATAAATTGTATTTGACGGACTTCATCTATCTTTACATGTCTTCTATGAAAGAGTCGTTGTCAAATCATGTCAAGGAGCTACAAGAAGGTTCATCTGCACCTGAGCATCTTCAGGATGTAGATGCTCAAAAGAACGGACCCTTCAGATTCAGTTGTATCCTTTAAAGACCCCTTACCAGTTAGTTGTAGAGGCGTCAAAAGATGTGGACATGGTGTCAGATCCAGTGCCATCCAAGAAAAATGAGTTACCACAAACCGGAAACTCGGATTTGATAGAGACTGACTCTGAATATAAAGAGGGTCCAAAAGATATTGACATGCCGTCTTTGGCCAGTCCTGAAGGGAGAGAGCTCAGTACACAAACTTCATCCATTGAAATTGAAGGGAAATCAGGTACCTCTATCAACTGCATTTACAATAACCATAACTGAAATTAGGTTTTGCTGCGAAAGGAAGTTCTATGTGTTAAGACGGTGACGATGGCGTAGGTGTCACATGGTATCATTTCACTCATGGAAAGTGCTCGGATATAACCAGAAGCATCCATATTCATCTTTTGGCAAATCAAATAGCTACTGGATTAGTTGTGTTATGTCATGCTACAGAAACCTTGTTCCTTCCACATTTTACATCCCAAGAAGTCTCAATTTTTTTTTTGTTGTGGAAACATGAAGTCTCATATGATGGCTTGTACTGTGTACTTATATCAGGTGGGAACCAAAAGGACTGTAAGAAAGAGAAGCCTGACCATATGGAATTGCAAGTTAGGCTTGGATTCGATAAACTAAAGCGTGCTGCAATTTCAGCATTATCAGCGGCAGCTGTGAAGGCAAAAATGCTTGCAATCTAGGAAGAAGACCAAATCAGGCAACTTTCTGCATCATTAATAGAAAAACAGGTGTGATCTTGGCCTTGTAATTGAAGCTCTCTTATTTCTTCCCATCAGAAGTGTGACCTTCTAATTCTGTTCTTTTTCATAATGGTGTCGCAGTTGCACAAGCTAGAAACAAAGTTGGCATTCTTTAATGACATGGACAGCGTGATAATGAGAGTGAGGGAGCTGCTGGAAAGATCAAGACAGAAGCTTTTCCATGAGCGAGCGCAGATAATTGCAGCTCGACTTGGAATACCGGCTTCTTCGTCAAGAGTCATGCAGCCACAGTTACCTGGAAACAGAGCTCCTACGAACTTTGCAAGCATGGTTCCAAGACCCCCGATGGGTATGATTCCCCAGAGACCATCGTTTCCGAGGCCCATGAATACATTGGTGCCTAATGCGTCTGGCCAGTTTGCATCAACAACTCCGGCAGGAACTTCAGTTAGACCTCCTTGCCAGTAGAAGAAGAAAATAGTTAGCAACGTGAGATGAAGTTCATCGGTTTTCTGCTCAAGTAAGTGTCCCGTAGTTCTCCCAGAAGATGGGGTGGCAGAGTGATGTTAGGAGGCTTTCGGATCGTTTAGGATCGAGACTCATTACTTGAAGATAGTATCTACTTGCCTGATGTGGCTTTGTTGTAGAGCATAGTTAGGGGGAAACTAACTTAGGTTATTGTACTCAGTCTTCTTGTATCCTCTAGCTAACTGACTCACGTTACTTGTAGTTCGTAATATGATAATTAGAGTTTGGTGCTTCCTTCTGGTGCCAATTGTAAATAGCTTCCGACTTTCGCCAACCTTGAGCTATTATCACGGTTCGCTTCAATGTGCTCCATTTTCGGAGCCTTCCAACCACGACGCAGGCCCGTAGGTTGCATTATCAAACTTATCCCACAAGTTAGTATGCAGTTGAGCTTCTTACACATGACAACGAATGTTTAAAACGGATCATCCAACTTATTGACAGCGTAGCGCTCCTCTATTAACAATCGTATCAGGCAAGTATATTCGAGTTCCAGACAGCAGAAGGCTGTCATTTAGAAGACTGAAAATGTAAAGAATCCAAGATTTCAATTTTGCTAGATGTGGTCTTTAGTCCAACAACATATGCAGTACATTTAGTTCTATCTAGAGATGAATGAAGAAGCAAAATGCAGTCATTTAGTTAGGCCACGGCGAATGAGATGCAGAATTGCAGCTCAGATAAAATTGCTAGACTTCAACCTCTGTTTGAGTGGCAAGAGATAGATCATGCAATTTCGCGATTGTCTGTACAGCCTTAATATGGAGTCCGCTCCGTCCTTCAACTTGCGACTCGAGATATACACCTTCTCCAGGACGCTTCCAGCGCGAAGCAGCTCACTCAGAATATACAGTTCAACATCAGTGTCATAGTATGTTGTCCTGATGGTCTTCAGATGTGTTGAGAAGCAAGAAGGTACGGGGTTGAACAATGGCATGCCTTTGAAGTTCTCTAACCAAAAGCCCTGAAAACCGGTGAAAATGTCAGATACATAAGCTACCAGGACAATACTCTAAGCAGGCTAAGAGATGAAGGGTCGAGTTGCGCAAGACTTACAGAAGAGAAATCAAGCAGACTAAGTCGAGTTGACTTTTGGAGTATTGTTAACAATGACTCGGAAGGAAACTGCGTGCGCCCCGTCAGAAAGAGACTATCAAGTCTTCCAAAGGTCGGTAAATGGGCAAGAAGATCTTTGGCACAATCAAGAACCTATGAGAAGGATAGCAGTGACATAACTTTGGAGGTTAAGAGGAAAAGCAACAAGGTGAAAGTAAACAACTCTGATAACTGGTGGGGAAAGAAATACCTCTAAAGCGTCAATTGATATTGATAAACTTTTGACACCAGCGAGCCGCCATAGAAGCCTGTGCAATCGATATGCAAGTTCTCTATCACCTCTTGGATCTTCTGACGGCTGAAAGTTTATGGAACCCTCAATTAGTGCAGATGAGGATATGAAATAATCATTGTTGAGGTCCCCTGTGAAGGAAAAAAGCTTGAGATTTGCTGCTATAATGATAACTTGAGGAGCCCAGGGAGAGTTGCAATGATACATTTCATTAACACTTATAATCAACTCCTCAAGCCTGGGAGCAGATATGCAAATAGATGATCTGACTTCACTCCAATCACAGTATGTCAGGCTCAGTTTCTTCAAATTTGGGCAACCAGAGAACAATCCAGTAGTTGAAATGTCTCCTGGTAAAGTCAAATCTTGTAGTTCTAGCTCCTCAAGTCCAGGAAGCCAAGTCGTAGGAGGAAGTCGAAGATCTGCGGTCATATCTATTTTAAGCTGAGTCAGAAACTGACAAGTAAACAAGCCGGAAGACAACTCAAAATCCTTGTCAAGAATCCGCTTAAGCTTCAGACGTAGCTTCTGGACTTTATGAGTGAGCGCATCGAGTATCCAAGTATTAATTCTTGGTGCATCACGGAGTACGCAGAGTGAGAGAGCGAAGTAGTCTATTTTCGAGGACTCCCTCTTCAGCAGTACATTTTCCACAAAGTTCATGAAGGAAACTCTCTCACAAATTTGTTCTTCAGAATGTTTAAGGACTCGCCACTCAGTGTCCTCTCCCTCTTCTATGTCAACATGAGATGCCAGCTTCCAAAAGTTTTGCCATCTCTTGGCCAGGGCACTGGTTCTCACAACATCTGCTGTTGGAAGGAAAGACAGAATGTGCAGAAGAACCACATCTGGCATATTCTCTAACTGAGTTCCAGGCCTCAAGCTCTCGGCACCAGCAACCGAAGCAATTTCTTCCATGATCCCGTCTGATACTTTCAACATGAAAGAAAATGTAGTAAGGAGACCCGACGAGAAACTACAATGCATTGGATGCTACGTCAATCAAGACTGGCTTCAATTGCTTAAACCGAAAACCCATTCAATGAAAAAACTGACACGTACTTCTTCATCCCTAAGCTTGCAAAGAAAATTACACGGAATTGCTCAACGAGAGACAAGGCTTAGGGCTTCAATACATGAAAAGCAAGCAAAATGTTGACGGTGTACCGAACCATCAACGTTAATCCACCCCAAACAGTTCATCAATCCTTCGAACAGTAACGAACAAAACCGAATGAGGATCAAAATTTTGTCTTGGAATGACTAATGTAACGAATTCCAACAGAAACACTCAGTTTCCTAAAATCAATCCCAGCCAGCGAGCCCTAATTCTCACCAAGAACCCACTCCAACCTCACACAACATAAGACGGTTAAAAGTATGTAACGTAAAGAAAAGGTAAAAAAAAAAAAAAAAGTGACCCCCCTCGGGTGAAAATATGAAGGGCAAAGCCGAAAAGCACAAAAAAATCGAAAGAAGTACCTTCTTCCAATGATCTTCTTTCTCCGGCTTTCCTTCTGTTTTTTTTTTGAAAGAGAATGGCGCTCCTCATCGCGGAGATGGCGCTCCAGATCGCGGAGACGGCGCTCCTGATGCTGCAAACTAGTTATTTCATGCTTCAAACCACTTCTTTGGCGGGTGGCACAAGTTGCTGTGAGCTCCTGCAAGTACCTCGAGACTAGGTTTGGATGCTTGCAAGCGTCACATGACCTTTCGCATAGTGAAGTGGAAACCTAAACTTCAAACAATTAATACCAGAATATATCACTTTTCATCATATACACAAGGGTACCTTAACCACGGGCAAAACACAACCTTGTTACCTGTTCCCCAAAGCTTTCAAGAATTTTTCTCCTACGACATCCAGGACTCTCACAATACTCGACCATCTATATACGTGACATAATTTCAAGACATTGAGGATTAACAATAAGCGGAGTAAATTTTAGCAAAAGACTTGCCAGTCACCTGATTGAAGTCAGAGAGCGACTTTTTTAACAACCTGTCATCCTTTTTTGACAACCCATCCTGCGAGCTTGGTGATTGCAACTTCCTGGACTGGGCATTCCTTAAGATAAATTCCTACGATAGTTTCAGATGATTAGAAAACCAAATATGTGCACAAACATCTGACAGGAAATAAGAAATGGAATAAACTCAAGAGGTAACTGTCAACAAACCATTCTCTTCCGATCATCAACACCATAGTATAGCAAGCTTCTACAGGGCAGTTGATCACGACCAGCTCTACCTGACTCTTGACAAAATGCTTCCATTGACTTTGGGATGTTAAAGTGGATGACCAATCTGACATCCTTTCTATCAATACCCTGAAACAAAAGCATATAACTTCCCTAACAATGTTTTACATCTAACTCAGGTCAGTAACAAGGAGTATACCATGCAACGAAAAAGCACGAGTTCAAATCTAACTGAGATCAGAGTTCATCTCATACCATCCTGAATGAAAACCAATCCTCCCATTAGCTGAGTAGGCCTCGGAACAGCTCCAAGCATAGAATTTAAATTGGAAAAAGAAACAACAACTTTGTTACAATTTTGGATTTCAAGATTCACGAAATTAAAAGCTGAACACAATGCATTCCAAGCAGTAACATTTGTCAAGACAAGTATAACGAGGATGAAGAAGCTGGGATGTTATCTTCATTGAGAAACAAGAGTTACAAGCCCTTTGAAGGATTTTGTACTCTGAACACCCAGGTTCTTGACGGTATGTAGAAACAGGACAAGAAACAGAGAGCAGTTAGCAAAATAAGAATCATACCCGGAGGCAACAGTGGCCACAACAACCTGAATTTTTGAAGAAATCCAGTCATCTAACACCGAGGTCCTCAATTTGTTAGTTAATCCTGCATGGTAAGCTGGAAAGGAGCAGTGGTAAGAACAGGACAATGGCTCCGGATGTGCATCCAGAAGTGAAATGAATTGGAATCCAGGAAGGAAGCATGAAGGAGTAGGTGTAAACATAGATACCAGCAGAAGAAATTCCAGTCTTAGAAAGATGGGCAGACAAAGCATCACAAGCTGTTCTGTCGAGGCAGTAAACAATTGCACATACATCACCACAGGATGAGATGACAGATGATAAATCCGCATACACATCATTCAGAAGTTCCTTATAACGAACTGCATCAATAAGACCCATTTAGATCCACATCCATAAATGAACAACAAAACACATCATCTCAAAAATCTCTTCCAATCTACTAAATCGTCAGTGTCATGATTGATTAAACAAATTATTTCTAAAAGAACCCACCTTCATAGTATATGTTAGGACGGTTAAATGAAGATTTCAGAACTAAGGGGTCATACAGGTGTAGAGACCCGATAACATCATTTTGAACCCTGCACTTCAAAAGAACACTCCATTTCTAACATAAGGATACAGAAAATTTATCATCATCTAAGAGAAAAGATATTTCCAATGACGAAAGAGGCAGATTTGTCTATAATTCTAAAAACTACCCCAACAACTCACTTTGGAACAGCAGTAGCAGTCAAAGCAAGTATGGGCACATCTGAAAGGTGACTCCTTAGAGAAGAAAGCTGGCGATAACTAGGCCTGTTTCACTCAACCATTAAAGATGGAAATATTTGAAAGAAACAAGCTAAATCTGCTAGACTAACACCTTTATCACTAACCTGGAGTCATGGCCCCATGTTGAGATGCAGTGTGCCTGAGGCGAAACAAAAGCAGAAAGAGAAGAAGAGTGAAGGGTTAGAGATAACTGGCATAACAAACTAATGCTATTCACAAGCACATTCGATATGCATGTTCATACCTCATCTATGGCTATAAGATTCAACAATCCCCTAGAATGGATCTTTTTCAATTTTGACATAAACCCTGCTGTTGCAATCAGCTCTGGTGTGACATACAGTAACCTTGTGGCTGGTTTCCCAGAATTAAGGTCTTCGTGGATCTAACGATCGATAAAAAGATTGGATCAAAGAACAACAAGTGCGTAATATAAACCCACTATGATGCCAGCAAAACAAATCTGTCCACAAAAAAAGTAACACCAGTTTCGAAAGACCAGTAACAAACCATTACCATCATGACTAACACAAAGATAACACTCCACGAACATGCAGTTCCCATTTATCAGCATCCGAAGTTGGAGAGACATCAACAAGAGTCACGGAAATAAAACTCCGAAAGTAGGCTTATGACTCACCTTATTCCTGACACTAGAGGTTTGGGTAGACGAGAGAAATTCTGCAGCAATGCCTTTCTCTTTCAAGGCCATAACTTGGTTTTCCTGTTCCGAATAGGAAAAAAATGTATGACAAACTCAAAACACTTCAAGGACAAGAATGCCATGTCCACTTCCACTAGAAACACACACATAAAGTGAATCGAAGCTCGAAATTAGCGAATAATATAGCTTACCATCAGAGCTGCAATCACCGCGCCGCGAAAGAAACAAGGAAACCGAATTTAGTAATGCAACTTTAACAAGGAATTCGCAGGTAAAAAAAAAAGAAGAAGAAGGAAAAGTATGAAATTAGGATAATGAGAACCGATTAAAGGGGAGACGACGAGGACGATCCCCGAGGGTTTAGCAAGGGCCGGAATCTGGTAGCACATGGACTTTCCTCCCCCCGTCGGCATCAAGCAGAAGCAGTCCCTCCCTGGGCCCCACCACCATCGCCACGTCACAAACATTCCACAAATTAATCATATTAACCGGTGGCAAAAGAGGAGAGCGAAGTGAACTCATTCTACGGCGGTTTATTTCCTATTTAACGAGCTGTTTGTTTCGCAGGAAAAAAAAATCTTAAATAATGAGAGAGAGAGAGAGAAGAGTGGTTACCGGAGAGGACGGCTTGGATGGCGTCCAACTGCTTGTCGCGGAAGTTGCGGTGGCCGAAATGCCACCTCAGCAGCTTCACCAGCCCGCTCGATGATTTCCCCGCCTTCCCGCTCTTGCTGCTCGATACCGGTAACAGCGATTTCTTCATCTCTGTCTTTCGATTCTCTCTCCGGCCGGTAACGGAATGGTTCGGAGGGAGGAGATGTAGGGCGAGGGAGAGTGTATGGATCGCGCGCGAAATGATACGGCGTCGTTTAGTTCCGCTTCCTCGCGTCCCTCCCTGGCTAATTTAGTAATTTAGGGTGCGTTTCGTACGAATTCTGGACAGGACAGAACAGTACTGGAAAGAACAGTAATGGATAGAATTGCTTGTTCTGTCCTATGTTTGGTTATTTCATTACATGATTGAATATTTTGTCTATTTTTCAATTATATATGTATAATAATTTAATCTAAAATTTTGTTAAAGACAAAAATATTCTTCATGATAACAGCAGATAATATTCATTAAAATGAGTAAAATCAATTATTACATTAACAATAATGTTATATCATAGAAATAAAATCTTTGAATAAAAAATCAGAATTAAAACTAAATATTCAAAAATAATCCTTATGAATTTAGATCATGTTAATTACATTATAAAATTTTTAATATGATATCACATAATTAAACAAATATGTCTTTGTAAAGATAAAATATTATTAAAAATTATTCATGCATGTACACTATATAACAAATGGGTATGTTAAATTTATTTATTTAAGTGACTCACTAAAATAATATCATTATAAATATGTATGTGTTGATCAAATATATAGATTAACCACTTTCATATTTTTATATGGATTTATATCCGAAATATAAAATATAGAAAATTTAAATGAATCCCAATTAAAAAAATTGTATATAAGATCTAAAAAATTATAGTAGAGAAAATGATTATTAATGATTTAGTTAAATATGATAACAAAATAAGAAAAAAGAAATAATATAAGGTAACATGGTAAAAACATGCCATAAGAGATTTCTGTCCTTGGACAGAAAAATTTGTCCCATGGAAATAGGTGGGACAAGAAATTAGGGGTGGGCTTGGACAAGGATTCAATTTTGTCCTGTTCATTTCTTGTGCCAAACATAGGCTTGGACAAAAAACT
>SOPF01026105.1:4822-28293 GCA_012979155.1 Hypericum perforatum
TTAGATTCACCACTTTGTGATCGTAACTTCTCTCATTTGTAACTAAGAGTTCAACTCAAACTAGATTTCTTCACATTTTCCTCTAGGTGGTATAACTTTGTTTCTTCAATTTAGACTTGCAAATATATGATCTCCATTATTGTAGCCTTTGGAAACTCGCTTAGTTAGTAAGTCTTCAATCTCTCTCTTTCAACTTGTAAACACTTGTTTGTTCTTGCACTTCAAGCAAGTCTTCAAACTGAACTCTAAGTCACAAGTAGTTTTTAGAAAAGAAACTTTGCTTAGTTTACAAAACCTAACATCTTTCCTTCTTAGACTTGACTTGAGTTGACTTTGATTTAGTAGCTAGTTTGATCCATGAAATAAATGTAAGAAACAAAGCGGAAAAAAGTATCTGAAACCACTTTTGAATTGGGTTATTTTTTGTCAACAAAACAGTGAATTAATTTGTTGATCTTTGGTCAAATAGAGCTTCGTTCTCAATAGATGTCTTATCGTGTGGGCTGCTTAAAAATAATTATAAACTCTTCTCAAAGTTTAAATACGTTAATTCATAGAAAAGTGTTTAAACTATCAAGCAATCAAGTATTAGTGAGGCACTTATTCGATGAATAAAATTCTAAACCAACTTGATTTTGACAAGATTAAATTTGAATTTGCTTTGGAATAAATATTTCATCTTTTAATTAAACTTTAATCAAATTGAATGACTAAAGACTAGTGTTAGACTTAAGAGAATTCTCAAAAAACATGGTTCACAAGAATATTTTTTTTGACTCTTAATTTCACATAGTACTTTTGGAACATGTTACAATTAGTTTATGGCCAAATGTAAGAATAAACATAGTCATAGGACAAGTTACTTATCACATTTATTTGCGTAGCTTATGAACGATCCATAATATACTTCTTATCCCTTTGATCAAGATTAGCAATATGTACTACTTGTTGGACTTGGAATTAAATGGACACCCATTATTGGACCCATTTTGCTTGGCCCATCAGCCTTTTCCAAGAGATTGACTTGGAAAATAATGAGTCACCAAAGCCATTTGTTGCCTTGCCACATGGAGCCTTAGTCACCTAAATGGGTGTGTTGGCATGCTTGGGTTTCTCCTATAAAAGGGAGAAAGAAGCAGGTGACTTCTTTGCAAGATTTCCACAACCATATCCACACATACAGCAGAGAAGGATAATTTTGCATTAGTACCAAAATCTTTCAAATTTTGCAACAGTTTGGAAGTTTGTGGAAATTGTTCATGAATCCGAATCCGATCGTGGTCATGAACTAACAAGTAGCAAGATCTCATCAAGACGATCAGGGAAAAATACGCTTCAACAAGTAATTCACATTAATTGTTGATGAATTGTGTTTGTTCATTATAGTGTAATTAGTTCGTAATTATTCATTAATTACGCATTAATTCCTTCAATTGGTATCAGAGCATGCTTAGATATTGTTCTGGTTGTTGTTTGATTTTTGTAATCAAGTTTAATTGTGTTTATTTGATTCAAAAATTGGTTTGAGTGTGATTTTGTTGAAAATTACATTTTGTTGTCCTTCAAAATGATTAAATTAAGAACCCGAGGACTAAATTGCAGTTTGTTTTTCACGCGGGTAAAGGATTTGTCCTTTTTTCCCGCACGCACAAAAACTTCGGTACTGAGAATGCGTGAAACCCTATGGGACTAAACTATAATTTGCCAATCCCAAATTCAAAACAGGAACCCTAACTCGTAATTTTTCCCCAATTTCACTCTTTCAAATAACCCGATCAAATCCGACATTTTCAACATTGATTCTTCACTTCATTCGACTCCCCGATGTGTGGCCAACATGTAGATACTGTTTTTGCACATCGAAGTCACCGGAATCGTGAGATCCGACATCGGAGCTTTGGAATTCCATTGAAGGAAGAAGAGGACGTCGTGCCCTCACTAGACCTTGCCCACCCTCACCGATGGCACCACCGTGATCGGGACGAGATGACGAGTTCATCCCGACCAGTGGTGGGCTACGACACATGATGATGGAGCCGCGATGGTGAGGAGGCTGTCGGTGAAGGGTTCGGAGAGAGAGAAGAAGAGAAAGAGAGAAAGAGAGAGAAAGGGGAAGGTGATGAGTGTCGAAAACACTCATTACTTGTGTTTATTTTGTATGAGTTTTCTAGTGTTTATAGTTGGTTTAGTTGCTTATTAGTTGTCAAAGTGTTAATTCTCGTTCATTGTATGTTTTGGTTGAGTTTATCATTACTCATTGTATTTTCTTGTATTTAGGAGCATATTTGAGGTGAAATGGAGGACGATCGAGCTAGACGCGCAGATGCATGGACAAGAGGGAAGCCATGAAGGAAAGAAGTGCAAATCTGGCACAGTTGACGCATGCCAGTGAAGAATGGTGCACGCCATTGTTCTTAAAACTTGAAGAGTGGCGCGCCGAGACAGACCTCTTCCTACTCAAATGATGATAACGTTTGCAACGATGCGGTTGGTGGCGTTGGAAAGAAGACATCCGGGGCTACAACTTTGTCTCTAATAGGCATCTTCAAATTCTGAGTATAAGAGGTCCAAAATGCAAGAATGGCGCACGCTAATGGTTTCTAGCGCACGCCAATGAAGCAAAACCAAAGACCTAGCGTACGCCAGGGACAATTGGCGTACGCCAAGTGCACGACAGAGATAGAAGTCAGGCCAGCCACTTGCTGAAATTGATGGCAAACATGTGGGGGGATCATTGCACTCGGGATTTAACATCTTGTGATCATGGAAGACACTTGTGGGAGACATCTTTGAGTAGTTGTTAGGATATTATGGTTTTTAAACATTAAACTTACCTTTTACTATTTGGCCACTTGGTTTGTAATAAGTAAATATGTCTAAGTGTATTACATGAGACTAGGGCAGGGAGAGAGACTTGGACAGAGGCAGAGAGGCAGAGGGGGCACGACCATGTAGCTCTCTCTGCCATGAATGTGAGAAGGAGGAGGAAGATACTTCAAGAACATCATAAGCTTTCTTCTCCTTAACTCATCCCTTTGTTTATATTTATGTTTAAGTAAGTTCTTGTTTATGCTTGTGTTCTTTGTAAATACGTGTGAGTAATTGTATTTGTGAGTTTAGTGCCTTAGAACCAAACATGTAGCCACGGTTTAAAGGAGTAAAAATGATAAGGAACATCTTTTGATTAACGAACTTAAGGCTTAATCATGGTTTCACTTAATTTATGATCATCATTAGTCTTAGTAACCATGCTTTGGTTTCGACAAGAGTCTAGTGGCCAAGTAAGTTCGGTTTTGACACAACCAACTTTAGTTTTGACAAAGTCATAGCAACCATGCATTGGTTTAGACTAATTGACTGTGATAAAATCTTTGTGAGTAACCTTGACTATGAACTTAGTTAATCCTTGATATCGAAAGGACATAGGTCTAATGGAAAGGCTAATTAGTTGGTTAGTTACTTTGAAAGAAGATAAATCATCCTTAGTAACTTGTTGTCCACTGAGTGATATGGATAGTTGGTCCTTAGCTAAGTGAAGTTGGCTTTTGGGGTCGAAAGAACATCTTGCTATTCTAAGCATAGTTGAAGATCAATTTAGACTAATCTAGCGCGAGAGTGTAGATTGGTCGCCTTCAAAACAATCGGACCATGTCACTTACTTAATAAACTCCCTGAACATGTTGGTTACATTCGTTTTAAGTGCACCTTACTCACTTTTGTGTTTTAAGTTGCTAAATCTCAGTTTAGTTAGTTAAACCAGTAGACAGTTTTGCTTCTGCCCGACACCTGGCGTACGCCAAGTCCTATTGGCGTACGCCAACCAAGAAAAAAAAAGAGACCTGGCATACGCCAACCTCACCTGGCATACACCAATCAGACCCAGACCGCAGCATATCCCTCATAGAAGTGATCAATCGTTCGTAGGTTTAGATTTAGGTAGATCTTTTTCATTCATTTTGTCCTAGACTAGCTAGCTAACCAAAAAGGTGGTCTAAACTAGTTCCTCATGGTTCAACACTCTACTTCACTATCATTACAACGGGTGTTTGTTTGTTGGCACAAAAAACTACCCTCGTCAATTGGCATCATTGCCGGGGAACTAGGCAAAGGACATTTGAGTAGGTTAGCAAATTGGGATTAGGAAATTTTTGTTTTTTTGTTAGTTTTAGTTTTTGTTGAGGTTGTAGAGATGAATTCCTTTGGGTACCATTTGTACAATGGAATTCAAAGTTCGTTTCATGACGATAAAGTTGAGGATATACATAACTTGGTGGAAGCAAATCGAAGGAAACTCAATCTCAACAAAGCTCAGCGTTGGACTTGCGAATGGTGCGGGTGGTTAGGACATAACAAAAGTAGATGTGAAGAATATTGGTTTGACACCCCCCATTGAGCCTTCTCAGATCATGAGAATTTTGCGCTTAATAATGAGGGGCAATATGACACCATTAGTATTCCAACATGGAGTGGAAATCCTTATTCCTCATGGTGCAAAGAAGAAGTACAGCCCTTAAAGTCTCATTCCCTAAATGATAGATTGGACTCAATGGAAGCAAGGATAGAGAAGATGATGGAAAATATTGAATTTAAGCTCAAAGATTTTAAGGAGTTGACTGCCTCACTTCAAACTGTTGAAAGAAGGCAAACTCACTCAGATGCCATTTGCTTCAATGCATATGAAAAAGATGCTATCTCATTTAAACCATCTGAACTAGTCCATCATTTTTGGGAAGACAATGAAGTGCAAGTTGAGGATGGCAATATGCAAATGGACTTGGAAGTTGAGGAACGGTCATATGTTCCTCAATTATCATACATCTATCCAATGCCATTCTTAGAAGCTTTATCTATTTTAGAGAATAAGGCTCGTTTGTGTGATTTTGAAACAGAGGATTGGTACAAAGAAACCCCTACGAGTTTATTTACTCATACCAATGCACTTCCAACAGATGATGAAAAGAATGAGGGAAAGGAGGAATGGAAAGAAGAGATTGAGGTAGAAGAAAGCACAAAAGAAGAAGGCGACGAGCCTATGACGAATGCATATTTCCTTTTGCATGACTCTTGCTCAACTAAGGATTTGGCAAACATTGAAGATTTTGAGGAAAAAGAAGCAGCCATACCCAAAGAAGAGTCAAGTGTCATCCGAGAAGGTTTGCCAAACCTTTAATCTTGGATTTGGCTAGTGAAGGCAAAATACCCAATCTTAATGATGAACAACCTCCCACTCTTGGTTGGGATTGGTTAGTTTTGGGTGAAATTGAAATATCTCACAATCCCATGTTTAATATGAGTGCCATTGATCCTTTAGTTGATTGGCACATGACAGTATTTTTGCGATTAATGAGAGATAAGAAGTTGCTCCTATATGATTGTTATGCTCAACAATTTGTATAGAGGGAGATATTCGAAAACAAGGGTGACTACAGCAAGAATTGCACTAACTCACAAAATGTGCGTACCGTATTACTACGTGGTGACCCCGTTAAGCTTAACGCTGAAAAGGCCGCTAGGAGAGGTAGTTCATCATGGTATGCCATTCGTGAGTTGTGTGATCTGTGAAAGTCAAAATTGCACTCGTGACCCATCAGAATGGGGCGTCTGGTTTTCAAGCTTTCCAGGAACGCAACGTAAATAAAAGCCAAAAAAAATTAGCATAGTTTGTATCATATGTATGTTATTTTTATTTCTAATGTTTGTATCATTATTGTTCAGTTTGTGTTGTTTTATTAAAGTTGGCGTACACCAATTTTGCCAATGTTGAAGACCTGGCGCATGCAACTAAAGGCTGGCGTACGCCAAGTAGGGCAAAACTCGAATCTATAAATTCAGACATACGCCAATTTTTTCCATAACTCACCCACATCCGAAATTTTCAACCAAAAATCACGGGCTTGAGCCTCCCCGACCTCTGATAGACAATACGGCCAGAACAACTTCGATAATGGTGGATGATGCAAAATCTAACCGTAACCATTACCGGACGAGTGACAGGGAGTTCCTTTTTCTTTGTTTTATTTCATTATTATTATTTTTTTTTCATTTTTCTGTTCTTATATATGTGTTATGTAATTCAATTTTGTTCTTTAGTTTATAGCTGTGAATTTGTGTGATGCTGTATTTATCAGTTTACTTATGTTTGTTTGCTTGTCTTTGCTTTTGATTACTTGCATGATTGTGTTTTTATTTTTGTGTGATATTTGTATTTTTGTATGCGTATTTTAGACACCTTGAGGACAATGTGTCGTTCAAGTGTGGGGGAGGGTTCCCTTCAGGAATCTTCTTTGTATATTAATAATTTTTAAGTTTGTTGTGTCTAGGTTTAGACTTGGTATAAATTTTTCAAAATTTGACCCCTTTCAAAAATTTTCAACTTGTGTTAGAATATTATCACCTTATTAGTTAGGAATTTAACTCGAACACAAAGCTTAGGAATATGTAGAAACTTCACACTTAGTTATTTAGACTTGTGGTTTCGCTGTTTAGACTAGACTAGACTAGAATGATAATTTGCGAACCTTGTGAGGTACTTTGAACCGAAGGAGGAGACAACCGTCTCCAAATCTTTTCATGAGGTGTATACTAAGTCAATTGATTAGGGTATCCTACTATTACTTGTCGTAATCTTAGTTGTGCAAAAGTTAGTGGACGACAGGGGCATTTCTTTAACATATGAGCCTAGAGCTTTAGAGACAAAATCCTATAATTCCAATTGCTTTAAACTAATTTGAGCCTAGCCTTTTCTTGATTATAGACTAGGTAACCAACTTCTAGCCTAAATTACCGTTCTGCCTTACCTTTGACCATCATATCTGAGGATATTAGGATGAATTGTATGGGTTTAGTTGGTAGCTTCATGGATACGGTTTAAGTTGTGGAAATTTTAGAAAAATGAGTGGCCAAGTGTAGAAGCCGAGTTTATGCCTAGAACATGCTAAGTTATTTTAGTTTGTTTATTTTATAAGAAAAAAATGTGTTGTAAATATTGTGTTAGTAAAAAAAGAAGAAAAGTGAAAGTCAAAAAAAAAGAGAAAAACAAAGAAAAGAAGCGCAAAAAGAAAGTTATGAATAAAGCATGAATTCTTGGCATAACCTCGAGCTTCAGAGTCGTAGAATATTGGAAAAATGGGTGAGAGCTTAATTATTTTAAGTGAGGGTGCCTATATTAGACGAGTGACTAGTTACTTTTGTAATGTCCTCAGATTGGGTGGTTTAGCCACTATCCAAATTTTTACCTCACCTTTACCTAAGCCCCATTATAACCCGATATAAAGACCCCCTGAGCATTAAAAACTGTATGATCAAAGATATCGCTGAGTAGGACGTAGGATGCCTAGAAATATATTGGCTAAGTATACGAGTGATACAAAGTTGCCTACTTATATAATAAGTGAGACAAATTTCTTACCACTGAGAGATTAACGTTCTAATGTCTTTTGCATAGTGTTAATATTAGTTTAAACAACTAAGTGTAGACAAATCTAACTATTTGTTCATTTTGTGATTAAGCTAATGAACTAGCTATGTAGGGATATTCTTTTGACTTAAGCTGATATTTTTTAGGGGAGTCATTTTTCAAATTCTTTATGTCATGTCATTTCCTTTTTGGTTTCTTTTCTTTCATATGTTTGTATGTGTCCGCATTTGAGTTTTGCTTGGGGACAAGCAAAGATTCAAGTGTGGGGGTGTAATGAGTGTCAAAAACACTCATTACTTGTGTTTATTTTGTATGAGTTTTCTAGTGTTTATAGTTGGTTTAGTTGCTTATTAGTTGTCAAAGTGTTAATTCTCGTTCATTGTATGTTTTGGTTGAGTTTATCATTACTCATTGTATTTTCTTGTGTTTAGGAGCATATTTGAGGTGAAATGGAGGATGATCGAGCTAGACGTGTAGATGCATGGACAAGAGGGAAGCCACGAAGGCAAGAAGTGCAAATCTAGCACAGTTGGCGCATGCCAATGAAGAATGGCGCATGCCATTGTTCTTAAAACTTGAAGATTGGTGCGCGCCATAGGTGCGATTGGCGCGCCAAGATAGACCTCTTCCTACTCAAATGATGATAACTTTTGTATACGACGTCCAAATGCGATGAGGTTGGTGGCATTGGAAAGAAGACATCTGGGTACAACTGTGTCTCTAATAGGCGTCTTCAAATTCTGAGTCTAAGAGGTCCAAATCGCAAGAATGGTGCACGCCAATGGTTTTTGGCGCACGCCAATGACGTAAAACCAAAGACCTGGCATACACCAGGGACAATTGGCGTACGCCAAGTGCACGACAGAGACAGAAGTCAGGCCAGCTACTTGCTGAAATTGATGGCAAACATGTGGGGGATCATTGCACTCAGGATTTAACATCTTGTGATCATGGAAGACACTTGTGGGAGACATCTTTGAGTAGTTGTTTGGATATTATGGTTTTTAAACATTAAACTTACCTTTTACTATTTGGCCACTTGGTTTGTAATAAGTAAATATGTCTAAGTGTATTACATGAGACTAGGGCAGTGAGAGAGACTTGGACAGAGGCAGAGAGGCAGAGGGGGGGCACGACCATGTAGCTCTCTCTGCCATGAATGTGAGAAGGAGGAGGAAGATACTTCAAGAACATCATAAGCTTTCTTCTCCTTAACTCTTCCCTTTGTTTATATTATGTTTAAGTAATTTCTTGTTTATGCTTGTGTTCTTTGTAAATATGTGTGAGTAATTGTGTTTGTGAGTTTGGTGCCTTAGAACCAAACATGTAGCCATAGTTTAAGGGAGTAAAAATGATAAGGAACATGTTTTGATTAACGAACTTAAAGCTTAATCATTGTTTCACTTAAGTTATGATCATCATTAGTCTTAGTAACCATGCTTTGGTTTCGGCAAGAGTCTAGTGGCCAAGTAAGTTCGGTTTTGACACAACCAACTTTGGTTTTGACAAAGTCATAGCAACCATGCATTGGTTTAGACTAATTGGGTGTGATAAAATCTTTGTGAGTAACCTTGACTATGAACTTAGTTAATCCTTGTGACCGAAAGGAGATAGGGTTAATGGAAAGGTTAATTAGTTGGTTAGTTGAAGATCAATTTAGACTAATCTAGCACGAGAGTGTAGATTGGTCGCCTTCGAAACACTCGGACCATGTCACATACTTAATCAACTCCCTAAACATGTTGGTTACATTTGTTTTAAGTGAACCTTACTCACTTTTATGTTTTAAGTTGCTAAATCTCATATTAGTTAGTTAAACCAGTAGACAGTTTTGCTTCTGCCCGACACCTGGCGTACGCCAAGTCCTATTGGCGTACGCCAACCAAGAAAAAAACAAGAGACCTGGCGTACGCCAACCTCACCTGGCATACACCAATCAGACCCAGACCGCAGCATATCCCTCATAGAAGTGATCAATCGTTCGTAGGTTTAGATTTAGGTAGATCTTTTTTATTCATTTCGTCCTAGACTAGCTAGCTAACCAAAAAGGTGGTCTAAACTAGTTTCTCGTGGTTCGACACTCTACTTCACTATCATTGCAACGGGTGTTTGTTTGTTGGCACGAAAAACTACCCTCGTCAGAAGGGGAAAATGAGAGGGGCAAAATCATAATTTTATGATTTTCCCAAAAATCATTTATCCGATTTTGGTCAATTTTGGTTTAATAAAATTGGGCCTATTTGTTGGGCTTTCCAATTTTAATTGAATAAAATTTATTCTCTTAGGCCTATTTGTGGCCTTTTGTATTTTAATTAAATAAATATATTTTCCTTAATTAATCTATCTTAATTAAATAAATCTGTTTTGTTTAATTAATTTTTTATTTTATTTAAATAAATATATTTTGTTTAATTAATCTATCTTAATTAAATAAATCTATTTTGTTTAATTAATTTTTTATTTTAATTAAATAAATATATTTTGTTTAATTAAAATAATATGAATTAAGTTTTAAAAGATTATTAGGATAATTTTTTATAACTTGAATATATTTTGGAATAAGTTCTAAAATATATTAAACATGATTATTTGTGTATCATGTTGAAATTTCCTTATACATGTGTTATTTTTGGAAATTTTTATTATGTACTTGTTGTTTATAGAAATTTTATATACATATGTGTATATTTAAAATCTCTTGTATACCAATGTATATAAAAAGCTTGTGAGCTTTATGTGATTGAATAATTTGTTTATTTAATTACTTATCCACTTGTATTTACTATCAATGAACTTAGGATGATTAAGGTTTGAGATTAATCCTCGAAGGGTAAGGGGAAACATACCCGTAACCAACTTCAAATTCGAGATAATCAAGGACTTTATATCATTCGGCGTTATAATGTATAGTAGATTTGTATCATATTGCTAATTATCACTCCTTTATGTGCAATTTTTTTAATTCCCATTAGTTATGTCGATTGCTTCCAAATCAATTGTCGCTGAGCTCAACAAGGACTTGAAGCTCAATGGTGATAATTACGATAGTTGGAGTATGAAGATGTGGCCCATCACCTTGAGCTAGAAGAGGATCATCTTCTAGCCATTAAGGTACACCCTGAAGCTTACATGACTCAGTCTAGTAGCTCAGGGGGTAAAAGGAAAAAAGGTAGAAAGGGCTAGGGTAAGAAAAATGAGAACGAGGGCAAAGCTAAAAATCCTGGAACTAGTGAGAAGAGTTCTAGGAATAAGAAAAAGAGAAAGTTTAACATCAAAAAAGTTAGATGTTACAACTGTCAGAACAATGGTCAATTCGCTAAGGACTGCACAGGAGTAAAAAAGGTACATAAGGACTAGTAGAACCAAAAGAACTAGTATTCGTAGAACCAGGTACATATGATGAATATATTAGAGATGTTTATCAAAACCATGAACTTCGTAGAACCAAAAGAACTAGTATTCCATGCAAACGATTTGAGGTTGAATGCATCGGTACTTCCTTGACATCATTAAAAGATAACAATGGTCAAAGTGAGATTCTTTTAGCAATCCTACAAGATCAAGATGAACCTAAGAATATTTCTGCTGCTCTATCATCTCCTAATTGAAATTAATGGATTAAAGCAATGGAAGAAAAGATGGCTTCAATGAAAAAAAACCATGTTTGGAAATTGGTTGATCTGCCTAATGGACATAGGACAATTGGGAACAAGTGGGTTCTCAAGATTAAGCAAAAAGCTAATGGCTATATCGAAAGGTACAAAGCTCGCTTAGTTGCCTAAGGATTCAAACAATAGGAAGGAATAGACTATAGGGAGACTTTCACACCTGTTGTGAGATTTACATCCATTAGGATAATTCAAGCTATGGTAGCAAATTTAGACCTTGAGCTGCATCAAATGGATGTTCAGACTGCTTTTTTCAATGAAGAATTGGATGAAGAAATCTATATTATTCAGCCAGAGGGCTACATCCAAAAAGGCTGTGAACGTAAAGTTTGCAAATTGATGAGATCAATTTATGGCCTTAAACAGTCTTCTTGACAATGGTATATTCATTTTCATAATATGATCATGTTGCATGATTTTAGAATGATTGACGAAGATCATTGTGTCTATTTGAAACGTTCGGCTAATAAGTTTATCATTATCACTCTATATGTAGATGACATACTAATAGCTAGAAATGACAAGAGATATCTTAATAAGCTCAAAGTTTAGTTTTTGTCCAACTTTGAAATGAAAGATATGGGTGAAGCTAATTACATTCTCAGAGTTAAGATTACGAGAAATCGCTCGAAAGGCTATTATCTGTTTCACAAGAGACATATATTCGTAAAGTAGTAGAGCGATTCAGTTGTAATAAATGCAATCCCAAATATGTCCCCATTGTCAAAGGTCATCATCTTAATAAAGACATGTGTCCTACAATAGCCCAACAGAAAAGGGATATGATGAAAATCCCTTATGCTAATGCAGTTGGTTGTCTGATGTATGCAATGTTGTGTACAAGACCAGACATTTGCTATGCTGTTGGGATGGCTAGTAGATATCAGTATAACCCAGGTCAAGCACATTGGAAAGCAGTTAAGAAAATTATAAAATACTTGAATACAACTACAGAATACTCACTGGTTTATCAAGGTCAAGACCTGATATTGAGAGGTTACACTAATGCTGATTGGGGTGGTGATGTGGATGAGAATAGATCTACATCAGGATATGTCTTCACACTTGACGGAGGTGCTATTTCATGGAGTAACAAGAAACAAAAGTGTGTTTCTCTATCAACTATGAAAGCCAAGTATGTTGCTTCTGTGGCAGCTGAATAAGAGGTAATTTAGTTGAAGAGGTTTTTGAACCATCTATCCCTAACCGACTCAAAAGGACTAGTGAGCTTATTTTGCGATAATCAAGCGTCAATAGTTTTTGCTAAGGATCCTAGATACCATAGCAGAGCAAAGCACATTGGCATTAAGTATCACTTTGTTAGAGATATGATTGCACATAAGGAGGTTAGCATAAAGCATATGTCTATGCATGATATGATAGCGGATCCTATGACCAAGGTTGTATCCAGAGATGTGTTTGAGAAACACGTCAGATCTCTGGGATTGCGTAGGTATTAATGTTTTTTGTATATATTGTAATGAATCAGTTATTCAATATAATATGGTTGTTTTAGCAATACGATTGTATAAATGTTCTTTTTGAGAAACATTTACAAGAGCATGTGAGATAAAAATATCCCACTCACACGGGTGTTTACCTCAGTGGGAGTTAATAAGTTGATTCCTTAATGAGATGAGGCAGTTTTATGAACATCATTATATCGAGTACCTATTCTAAAATGTTGATGCCGTCTTGCTTAACTACAAGAAAAGTTCTTGTTAAAGTGCGAGATTAGTTATAATGTAAGCATTTGTTGCTGCATTGAATTTTCTGTAAATTCAAATGATAAAAAATAAGTGGAACTTATCATTATCTGTCCATATAGCCTAGAGCAGTTTTAAGTAAACTAAGGTCATTGTTCAGTAAAATATCGAGGCTGATGCTCTAGTATGATGTTAATTTGTGTATCACATACGCTCCTTTTTGGAGGAATGAACATCATAAGACGTGGATAGTACCATGTTTGCATAGTCAACCAATGGATGGGAAATCATTATGTGATTTCTGTTTCCCTTGTGTGACACCGATTCCGAACTTTTTTTGGGTACACTATCCTTATAATCCTTAACGTATTTTAGAAGTATGATTCTCTGCTGCTAGCTTAGAAAGTCTACAAAAAGGTCATGATTCATAATTCGACCTCGCAAGACTGACTAGAAAAGCAGGCTTAATCATGATGGAAGAAATACTTATAAAGGAGAAGGTTATTCATCGATCATATTCCTAGAATTTTATTGTTCAATGGTGCACACCTATTGTGTTAAGAGTAACACAATATTGAACACAATTAAATTGTTTGAAATCACATATGCAAACAATGGGATATGAGATGAGACCTAGGATAAGGCATACCTAAGGTAATGAGAATATCGAGATGTTATTATTCAAGTAGCCCTTGTGTGTGTGCTCTTGAATTTAGCTAAGTGCACTCGATGCTATTATGAGACTTTGTTTATTATGGTCAATTAATTTGTGAGTGGGAGATGTTGGACTTGGAATCAAATGGGCACCCATTATTGGACCCATTTTGCTTGATCCATCAGCCTTTTCCAAGAGATTGACTTGGAAAATAATGAGTTACCAAAGCCATTTGTTGGCTTGCCACATGGAGCCTTAGTCACCTAAATGGGTGTGTTGCCATGCTTGGGTTTCTCCTATAAAAGGGAGAAAGAAGCAGGTGACTTCCTTGCAAGATTTCCACAACCATATCCACACACACAACAGAGAAGGATAATTTCAGATTAGTGCCGAAATCTTTCAGATTTTGCAAGTGTTTGGAAGTTCGTAGAAATTGTTCACGAATCCGAATCCGATCATGGTCGTGAACCAACTAATAGCAAGATCTCGTCAAGACGATTCGGAAAAAACACACTTCAACAAGTAATTCACGTTAATTGTTGATGAATTGTGTTTGTTCATTATAGTGTAATTAGTTCGTAATTATTCGTTAATTACGCATTAATTCCTTCACTACTCATAGATAATTGAGTTTATGAACAATGCACTACTTTGCTTTGTCTTATTTGATTATACTTAACTGAATTCTGATTTGCAATTTATCCAATTTGTTAAAGCATTCTCAACATCAAATCCTAATTTTAGGTCTAGGGTAAGTTATTTATATAAGGGATTAGAAAAGGTGTGGTCAGAGTCTCTCTCGAAGTCATTAGAACTTGCAAGTGAGAAAAAAAGAACTCTAGATGATTAGAAAAATAAATAGATTCATAAGGATAATTAAAATCCAATGCAAGTTTGACGGAACTTACTTTGTTATCTGCTTTGTTTTGATTGTTTGATTTCCGGTGTGTTGATTTCATTTACTATTCTTAAATCATCGGACTACTCTTGTGCTTAATTTGTTGTTGTCGTTAGCCCGCCAACGTAGACTTAGAAGAAAATAATTCCACGGTGATTTAGTTTTCCGTTATTTTGCGTTGAGTATTCCTGATAAACTATTCATCAGTGGTGTACTGTTGCAACCTTGAATGAAATATCGTAGTAGACTATTCCGCCTCTTGATTATTCATGAGTTGGGACATTGATTGATTAGTTTGTTGGTGTCTTTTCGAAATAAAGAGGCAGTAGCCTCATAAGTCACGATGGTGTTTGATTTGTGTCATTTGGCTTTTTAACCAAATGATGCATATCACACTTAAATTGAAAAGACACAAGTTTGGTTAACAATTAGAATTAGAAATAAATAAATAAAATTGACATGGTTTTTGGAAGTTTTTGTTTATTGATGTCCTTTAGACAATTTCAACATGTCCATTGACATACTACAAATAGGTGACTCCATTTGCTATTTCAATCCATCCCATCAACTTGCATTCCATTGCATTATTGTCTTCTTCTCTCGCCCCTTCTTAGTAAAATTCCATTCGTCGAAAGTTCCGGATATATAAGTGTTCGCTCGAAAGGTTCGAGAGTCATGTGCAACGATCTTGGAACCGCCCGAATAGTTATTGTATCTTGGGGACGATTGTCGTAGTCCGTACGCACTAAAATATACGGGGTAATCTCATCTTACAAAGAAAGTGTCCAACACTTGCCTCGACTGTGCTCGATCCTAATCAAGTACTCGTATCCGTATAAACAACAATCGTAAGACGAGATTGTACTTGAAGATGGCATCGAGTAGCACCGTTGCTCTAACTACGGTCCCGGGAACTATCCAAGCCAAAAGGCCAACAAAGTTCAACGGTACCGAGTTCAAGAGGTGGCAGCAGAAGATTATGTTCTACCTGACCACGCCCAATCTGGTACGGTTCCTAAAAGAGGATGCAACAAAGCTCGTGGAGAACAAGAAAGATCAACAAGTGATCAACGCCCTCGACGCGTGGAATCATAGTGACTTCCTCTGCTGTAACTACATCCTGAATAGACTAGACGACACACTCTATAATGTCTACGTGGTACAAAAGACCGCTAAGGAGCTATGGAGTTCACTCAAAAAGAAGTACAAGACAGAGGATGCTGGGACAAAGAAGTTTATCGTCGGTGGTTCCTCGACTTCAAGATGATGGACTCCAAGAAGGTCATCGACCAAGTATAAGAGTTGCAGCTGATCCTTCACAAGATCCATGCCGAAAGGATGGAACCCAGCGAGTCCTTCCAAGTGGCTGCAATAATCGAGAAGCTCCCCCCACTCTGGAAGGACATCAAGAGCTACCTCAAGCATAAGAGGAAGGACATGAGCCTAGAAGACCTGATCATGAGGCTTCGGATCGAGGAAGAAAACTAGAAGTTTGAAGTCAAGCAAGGCAAGGCCCCCTCTGAGAGTACCGTGAACCTCGCCGAAGGTAAAGGTAGCAAGAAGGAGAAGAAGTTTGGGGACAAGCAGGAAAAGCAAGAGCCTAAGAAGAACAAGAATAAAAAGATCAAGGACGCTTGCTACAACTGTGGGAAACCCGGCCACATGGCTAAAGATTGTCGCCTGCCTAAGAAGGATGATCAAGGAAAGGCCAACCTAGCTAAAGGCTCATCCGAGATGGATCTATCAGTTGTGGTGTTTGAGGCCAACCTAGTGGACAATCTGAGGGAGTGGTTCATGGATACTAGAGCTACTCGCCATGTCTGCTCAGACAAGGAGTTGTTCTTGCACTATATCTCGATCAACGGCCAAAAGCTGTTCATGAGAAACTCTGCAACGTCCAACATTGTCGAACTAGGCAAGGTGGTCCTGAAGCTGACCTCAGGAAAGGAGCTGACTCTCAATGATATGCTGCATGTCCAAGACATCTGCAAGAACTTAGTTTCTGGCTCAGCATTAAGCAAAGCTGGTCTTAAGCTTGTATTCGAGTCAGATAAGTTTGTACTGACCAAAGCAGGTCAAATTTATAGTCAGATAAGTTTGTACTGACCAAAGGGGCTCTTTAAGATGAATGTAATAACTGTACATTGCAAGTTTAACTTTGATGGTTATAATATAGTACAAGCTTCTTCTTATTTGGCCGATTATTCTAATTTATCGCATGGTAGATTAGGACACGTAAATTAAAACTCGCTAAGAAAGTTAGTAAGTTTAAATTTATTACTGAATCTAGAGTTCAACCCTTTCGATATATGTAAGGTATGTGTGGAGGCTAAAATGACCAAAGCACCTTTCCGTTCGGTGGAAAAAAGTACCACGCCTTTAGAGTTAATTCATACAAATACTTGCGATATGAAACACATGCAAACTAAAGGCAGAAAGAAATACTTTATCACATTTATCGATGATTGCACAAGATATTATTACGTATACCTCTTAAAAGGCAAAGACGAAGCTCTTGAGGCCTTTAAGAGGTATAAGAATAAGGTTGAAAATCAACTCAGCGTAAAAATCAAAATGATGCAAAGTGATCGAGGAGGAGAGTATGTAGCTCTATTTGAGGAACTTTGCCGAGAATATGGTATTATTCATCATATGACTACTCCGTACTCACCTCATTCAAATGGTATAGCTGAACGCAAAAATCAAGCTCTTAAGGAGATGATGAATGCTATGTTGATTAGCTCAAGCTTACCCCAGAACATGTGGGGGGAAGCTGTGCTCTCAGCTAATCACATTCTAAACAAGTTACTACACAAGAAAAGGGACAAAACCCCATACGAGCTATGGAAAGGAAGACAACCTTCCTACGGTTACCTTAAAGTGTGGGGGTGCCTAGCAAAGGTCGAAGTACCTAAACCTAAGCAGGTAAGGATAGGACCCAAGACTATTGATTGCATCTTTATCAGATATGCACAAAATAGCAGTGCTTATCGATTACTGGTACACAAATCTGAGAACCTGGAAATTAATGCGGGAATGGTCATTGAATCAAGGAATGCAATGTTCTATGAAGATATCTTTCCTAGTAAGGAAAGAAAAGAAGAAAGTCCTAAGAAAAGGGCACACGAGACTACGCAAGGGTCAAGTCAGGAGGACGATGAACCTAGACGTAGGAAACGAACAAAGGTAGCCAAATCCTTCGGTCCAGACTATCTAACCTATGCGTTAAGAGATGATCCTAGGACAATCCAAGAGCCATTGTGGAATTAAGGGTAAGTTTGGTACGTAAAGTTTAAAGATAAACTTTGATCTAACAACTTCCGAAGTTTAACCAAAGCGGGTTCGTTAACGAATGGCCAGCCAAAGGTGAATCAAACCTCATGCAAATCCATGCACGTTGATAAGCAAATCCATGCTTACAATTACTCAAAGTAATTCAGAGATAATTCTCAAATATTTCATTCATATCTTTCATTACATTCGGATGGACTTCATATTTATAGTAATGTGAAGTGACTTATTGGAACAAGAGTCACAAATGAACATACATCCAAATTAAATAGATCCAAATTGAAAAACGTAAAGGACTAAAATGGCACTTAGGCCTTATTGATGTCTAGAATACGAAAATGCAACTTAGTACTTAGAAATGTTCATGAATGCAAATTAATACATAAAGGTGTAGCAAGGAACGAGTTGATCTTCGGCCTTCATTCAGAATTGGTGGTGAGCTCGGATGTTCCTACATCATCCTCCCCTTCTTGGAAACAAGCTTGTCCCCGAGCGGTCAACTTAGATGGTAAAGGAAAAGCTTCAAAATTTGGAGTCAAGTCTTTGACATTAAACGTGCAAGAAACTCCGAAATCAGAAGGTAAATTAACCACATAGGCATTGTCGTTCACTCGCTAAAGAATCTTATAAGGCCCATATTTCCGAGCTTGCAACTTGCCTCCCATGTTGCTAGGCATCCTTTCTTTTCGAAAATGAACCATAACTTAGTCACCTGGTTGGAAAATTTGCGCCTTGCGATGAGCATTAATCCGAACCTTCTCCTTGGCATAAGCTTCCTCCAATTTTGCACGTACTTGATCAATAACCTGTTGAGCTTGCTTTGCAAAATCAAGTGCACTCGGATTGCTCTTGGCAGGTCTTGCACTTGTAGTAACATCAACAATATGATTTGGCTCCTTTGTATTGACCAAAGAAAATGGAGTTTTACCTGTGACTCGATGCACAAAACCATCGTATGCAAATTTGGCAATTGAAAGTGCCAAATCCCATTGATGCTTCTTTTCATGACATAAAGCACGTAGTATGCTCCCGAGTGTTCTATTTGTTACCTCCGTTTAGCTATCTGTTTGAGGATGGGCCGAAGTGCTAAAATTCAATGAAGCATCAAACATCTTCCAAAGAGTCTTCCAAAAGCTCGCCAAGAACTTGACATCACGATCAGATGTGATGGTGTGAGGAATGCCATGCAAACGAACTATTTCACGAAAGAACAACTTTGCTACTCCATGTGCATCATTTATTTTTCGACAAGGCACGAAGTGAGCCATCTTGGACAGCCTATCCACGATCACAAATATTGAATCAAGTCCACGCGGGGTGCGAGGCAATCTGAGAACAAAATCCATACTTATGTCTTCCGATATGGCCTTAGGAATTGGCAAAAGTGTGTAGAGGTCCATGTTTTGCACACCACCTTTGGTTTCTTGACAAGTCACGCAATGTTTCACTATCTTAGCCATGTTCTTGCTCATGCCAGGCCAATAAAAATGAGAACTCAAGGAATTCAATGTCTTATCACGCCCAAGATGCACGGATAAGCCACCTCTGTGCATTTCCCACATGAGTTGCTCTCGAAGTGAAGTCTTCGGGATACAAATTTGATCACCCTTCATCAAAAGACCATTGTGCACATGGTAATCAGAAACTCCTTTTCCATCTTTACACGCCTTCCACATTCCTCCGAAATCTTCATCATCTTCGTATTGCTCATGTAAGCAATCAAACACGGTTATAGACCCATGTAACTCAACCAACAAGGACTCTCTTTGGCTTAGGGCATCAGCAACCATGTTCAAGGTGCCACTCTTATGCACGATTTTGAATGGAAACTTTTGTAAATAAGTAATCCACCGAGCATGCATATAATTGCTTATCTTTTGTTGATCATTGATGAACTTGAGCGCCTTATGATCCGTGTAGAGCACGAATTCCTTCCTGATCAAGTAATGCTCCCACACTTTTAGTGCTCGAAACACGGCATAAAATTCTTGCTCGTAAGTTGTCCAACTCTACCTATGCGTGCTCAACTTTTCGCTAAAATAAGTGACGGGTCTTTTCTCTTAAGACAAGACTGCACCAATGCCTACACCACACGCATCAACTTCTACCTCAAATAATTTAGAGAAATTAGGCAAAGTGAGTACTGGAGCTGTGCTTAATTTCTCTTGAAGCTCTCAGAACGCACGATCAGTCTCTTCATCCCATGCAAACATAGATTTCTTCTTAAGCAAGGAAGTCAATATAGTGGCTATGACACTGAAGTTGTGAATGAATTGCCTATAGAAGCTCGCAAGTCCTAGGAAGCTCCTTACTTGTTTCACATTAGAAGGGGTAGGCCATGTTCGAATGGCATCTATTTTGGCTTCGTCAACTTGCAGTCCTCCACTTCCTACCACAAACCCAAGAAAGAGCACACGTTCTTTCCAAAACAAACATTTCTTCAAATTGATCACAAGGCTGTGCTCTCTTAATGCTGTGAAAACCTTCTTCAAATGCTCCAAATGTTCATCCTCTGACTTACTAAAGATCAAAATATTATCAAAGTAAACCTTAACAAACTGATCAAGAAATGGTCGTAATACCTGATGCATCAAATGCATGAATATGCTCGGAGCATTTGTTAGGCCAAATGGCATAACAAGCCATTCGTATAGACCATCTCGCGTCTTAAACATGGTCTTCCACTCGTCTCCAGGCTTTATTCGAATCTGATGGTATCCACTCTTGAGATCAATCTTCGAAAAGATTGTAGAACCACTCAGATTATCGAGCATGTCGTTCAACCGAGGAATTGGGAAGCGATATCCCATGGTGATCTTATTGATTGCTCTAGAATCCACATACATCCTCCAAGAGCCATCTTTCTTTGGTACTAATAAGGCAGGCACACCACATGGGCTAAGACTCTCTTGAATGAACTCCTTCTCTAGCAATTCCTCAACTTGCTCACGAAGAATCTTGCTTTCTTGAGGACTCATGCGGTAGTGTGGTAGATTTGGTAATGTAGCTCCTGGAATAAGATCTATGGCATGCTAAATATCTCGTAATAGAGGTAGACCATTCGGAAATTCACCCCGTGCAACCTCAGGATATTCTTTCAATAGCTTACGTACGTGTGCATGTAAATCTTGCAACCATAACATGACAACCTCCGAACTCCTTAATTGAAGCAAGCATGAGTGTATGCAAAGTTACCAAATGAGTTGTACGCACGGTGTTACTCGACTTCATCTTGAGCTTGCTTGATCTCGGTTTGGCAGGCAGCAAAGTGAATTGCTTTCCCTCTTTCTTCAACTTGTATGTTTTTTCCTCCCCACGATGCAAAGCCTTATTGTCGAACTCCCAAGGACGTCCTAGAAGGATATGCGTCCATATCAAGTACGTCACAAGTAACAACATCCTTATACTTCCCAATAGCAATAGGAACTTCATACCTCATTGCAACCTTGATACCTCCTCCTGATCATATCCAACCTATTAAATAAGGTTCCGGGTGTTGAGTTGTCTTTAGGCCAAGTTTCTCTATAATGTTCTTGCTTACGAAATTCTCTTGTGATCCACCATCTATAATTACATCATAAACAGCTTCTCCAACGTGACATCTTGTTCTAAACAAATTATGACATTGTGATTCGTCCTTCTTCTCCGTAGGAAGGGATAGCTTTCGCAACATGGCATAATACGTTTCCTCACTATCAGAATCTTCATGATCTTCTTCTGAATTCTCGTCCACAGGGGCACAAAGATACGTACCAAGATTCTCCTCCTCCTCATCGTTTTGTTCAACAAGTTGGTTGAATTTTCTTTTAGGGTAATCGCTGGAAACATGTCCAATTTTGTTGCACTTATAACAACAAACTCTAGAGGTTGTCTTGGACTCGATCTCTTTTCCCTTTCGTTGCAAAGTTTCAGGAGCACTTTTGGACTTAATTGTTGGCTTAGGATCAGTCATTTGAACCGCCACTTTCTCCAGAGCCTTGCTTGAATTGGATGATCCACCTGATCCGGAATAACGAGAGGAAGTCACTTGTTTCTTCTTCAAAGCCATTCCAATCTTGCGTTCCTTAGCACATGCTTCTTGAAAATAAATAAACGTATCAAACTCCAATCATTGCTTCGCTTCATAATTTAGACCATCAACGAATCTCGCAATCATTTGGTCTTCATTATCCTCTATGTTGTTACGAGTTGCCAAGCAAATAAAACTCCACGATATAGTCATCCATGGATTGAGATCCTTACAAACACGATAGAAATTGTATGTAGAGAATTTGATGATGATCTACGGGCAAGAAGCGAGCACGTAGAGCCTGATCCATCAAAAACCACTCACGTATTGGTCGTTCACCACGTCTCCTCCAAGTTTCTTGCTCCTTACGCCACTACACCATAGTGCCTAATTCCAATTTGAATGCAACATAGTTAACCTTTTGCTCCTCGATTAAGTCCATGCAATCAAAATATTTTTCAATTGAGTCCATCCAATTCAGGAAACCTTCTACATTCGTGTCTCCATAAATTTTTTGATATTCATCTTGAAGGGTCGATCTACACATCTATAATAATCATTCTCCCCTTCATCACGTCTAGGAGCATGTACAGCCTCTCTTCTTACGTCTTCAGCACTTAAGCCACGTACTCCACGTCTACGACCACAAACACCTTGAACTCCTCGTACTCCCCTTCTTGCAACAAGAGTTGCATTCGAATCTACTTCGTCCTCCTCATCAGGATTGATTCAGACATCAGGTTATGGTGCAACAGGCGGTGGTTGAATTGCAAGAGCATCCAAACAAGTCAGAATCATTTGAATTGCATTCTCCATATTTGTAACTCGTTGATTCATGTTTGGTTGTAGATTCTGATTCGGATCCATGCTATCTCTAATCGGTTATTTGGTGGTGCTAGGTAGGAAATAAGGGATTTGGATCAATGATCACGAAATCTTGTTGCACGGTTTAGTGTTTAGTTCTCTCGCAACTCTCTGCGGTTATAATGTAAACACTCTCTCACTCACTCCCACAACTCAATAGTAGAAATTGAGTCGGATCTCACTCAGCGCTCTGATACCACTTGATGTAGCACAGCGAAATTAAAGGTAAGTTTGGTACGTAAAGTTTAAAGATAAACTTTGATCTAACAACTTCCAAAGTTAAACCAAAGCGGGTTCGTAAACGAATGGCCAGCCAAGGGCAAATCAAACCTCATGCAAATCCATGCACGTTCATATGTAAATCCATGCTTACAATTACTCAAAGTAATTCAGAGATAATTCTCAAATATTTCATTCATAGCTTTCATTACATTCGGATGGACTTCATATTTATAGTAATGTGAAGTGACTAATTGGACCAAGAGTCACAAATAAACATACATCTAAATTAAATAGATCCAAATTGAAAAACGTAAAGGACTAAAATGACACTTAGGCCTTATTGATGTCTAGAATACAAAAATGCAACTTAGTACTTAGAAATGTTCATGAATGCAAATTAATACGTAAAGGTATAGCAAGGAATGAGTTGATCTTCGGCCTTCATTCAGAATTGGTGGTGAGCTTGGATGTTCCTACATCATTCTCTCTGGAAGGAAGCTATCAATAGTGAGATAAAGTCCATTTTGCAAAACCACACATGGGAAATCGTGGATCTCCCACCGAGCTGTAAACCTTTAGGATGCAGGCAGATCCTTAAAAGGAAATACAAAGCTGATAGATCAATCAATAAGTACAAAGCTCGATTGGTAGCTAAGGGGTTCAAACAGAAAGAGGGATATGATTTCTTTGACACGTACTCACCTGTCATAAGAATAACATTAATTAGAGTGCTCATAGCTC